>JAGFZM010000529.1:0-20936 GCA_017657215.1 Limnothrissa miodon | reverse complement strand
TCTCTCTCTCTCTATATATATATATATATATATATATATATATATGTTTGTGTGTCACAATCCATGAGTGTGTGTGTGTTTGTGTGTAAAGTATATGTCTTGACATGCACCTTGTGCTTGTAACTTGGCAAGCTCCTCCATCAGGGAGTCCTGGCTCTCCTCCAGTTGCCTTTTCTTTTGCTCCACGTTTTGCATGTAGTCTGTCAGAGACTTGATCTTGGCCTGGAGCTGAGAAACAGAAAACATCCAGTTGAGTGAAATGCTTAAAAAAAACAAAACTGGTTTCTGGTGTGACAATGAAAATCTCCCCAACCTCCATATTGCAGGATGTTTGCATAAGGATTATGTCAGTAACATAATGCAATAACGGTCAAGATCTCAATAAAAGATGAGAGATCAGTTTACATTAAAGTTTACATTAAACCAGGCAAATCCCCAATGACTTTGATGCCAATCCCTCTTCCCCTGAGCCCATACCTGAGAGATTAGAAGCTGACAGGAGGCCAACTCTTTCTCACTGGCCTCCATCTTGCGGTTGGTGTCCGCCTGCATGCTCTCCAACTGCTTGCTCCGGTTCACCAGCGACTTCACCTCTGTCTTCATCTTAGTGATGTAGAGGCGGGCCATGGTGAACTCCTCCTCGATGACCCCGCTCATCTCCGTCATCTGAAACAGAGGGAGGGCAGATTCCCTTCCCTGAATACATTGGCTTTGAGTTTCTTTGATTCGATTCTTTGAACTCACACAGAATCAAATTTTAAATGCAATTTCTATTTTTTTTTTTATTGAAATACTTGACAAAGATCAGTGTCATCATATCAGACGCAGTAGTTCAATGTAAATTTTGGATACCCTTCTAGACAAATAGCACATCTTGTAAATACAAAATACAAAACTTGTTGATACAAAATTTACAGGACCAAATCAGGGCCAGGCAACAGGAGAGCTGAGGAGTAGAGTAGGGGGCACTTACAGCCTTGAGGTCGCTGGTACCGAGGACGTTTCCGATGTCACTGAGGTCACGCAGAAGCAGGTTGACAATCTCTGCCGCCCGCTTCTTCTGGTGTGTGCTCAGCTCCTGCAGCTGGGAAAACTCCCTCTCCACCACCGTTAGAGAGGCCTGAACAAATACACACACACACACATCCACACACACACACACACACACACACACATCCACACACACACATTCACACACACACACCAAACACACACACACACACACACACACACACACAAACACATCCACACACACACACAAACACACACACATCCACACACACACACACACACACATAGGCTTTTGTAGTGGTATATACATTATACCAGTATACAGTATTCAGATGCAGATACACATACACACACACACATAATCACACACAAACCCATAGTTTGCTACCCCACCTCCTCTCACACACACACACTTACAGTTTTCTGGTTAAGTTCGTCGCTGAGCTGCTCATTGGAGCGGCCGCGTTCCTCGGCCTGCTGGCTCTTCTGGTCATAGTTGACGGCCAGCTCCTCCAGGGCCTGCAGCACCTCCTTCACCTCCTCCTTGGATGCCTCGTGCTCCCGCTGCAGCCGCCCCAGGTCCTCCTGGGCCTTCTCGTAGTCCCGCCGCGATGATGCCAGGAGCTGTGTTTGTGTGTGTGTGTGTGTGTTTGAAAGTCAGAGTTAGAATTTAATCCTCGTCATAGAAATCAATGAAGTATTGTGTGGTAACCTAACATGAATGAAAGGCACGTCTGTGCTCTAACTTGACAACAGGTGCATATTTGAAACATTCTTGGTGGAATGGATGTTGCTGAAGATAATGGCCCTAATGGAACAGTCATCATTGGATCCCCATTTATATTCAAATAGTTCTCCCCACTTTAGATCCTGGAAGGAAATTGCACATCTACAGCAACCATTTTAAAAAAGCAGACACCAGACATGAATTTTCAACAGAGCCAGCTAAAGCTTTTGTTTGTCTGTGACAGAGTGATGTTGTTGTCTGCCACCAGGTGGCAGTATATATACTCATTTCCACTTGTTTGCGTTTTACATATTGTTCTTATATCCCAATGCAATGAGATGTTCCTTTTTTTTCAGTCACTCCAGGCGTAGGTCCATATTCAGACATGCTGTGATTGTGGATGTAGACGTTTATGGAATTGTATGATTACTGAACTGTTGCTTTTATCTTGAATATTGCGGTGTATTGGGATACAAAGAGACTACAGACAATTATCATTGGAAAGGTAATTTTGTGCAGTTCCATATGAAGTGTACTAGAAAGCACAAAGAAATAAACAGCCTACCCCGTATTTCCTGAAATAATGGCCGGGATCAATTAATAGCCGGGCCTGTTTTAATGGCTGGGGGCGTGGCCGATACGTGCATTTAAAGGCCGGGCCTGATATACAGGCCGGGCCAAAAAAAATTAAGACATTTGGCAAATGCAAAGAAAAAACACAATATTTATTTCCAAGGAAAAATAAACTAGCCCATCTAATATTTAAATTTAAAGCAACACACCACCGTTCTTCAATATTGAAGTATGTTCCCCCCCTAACTTAGACAAGTTAGGCTACCTGTCAGTGTCTCAGTGGTGCAATGATACATTGTTAGCATTTAGCATACAGTCAATGGCTTAACCCAGTTATTTCAATGTAGCTACATTTTAGTTTGTGTTACCCTACATCCTAGACCGCATTTCAATAGGAAAGACGTGGACTTGTTTGGTCGCTTCTAACTTCAAGGCTGGACATTATGGATATGACAGTCATTTAAAGTAAGTGAATTGTTACTGAAACTTTATGGATGTGTGGGCAAAATCACATAGGCTACCTTTTTCTCTGTAAGTTTACTGCGCAACGGTATGTCAGCGAGATGAAACGCATATCAATGGAAAGAACAGAACCAGGGCTTTCCATCGCTATATGGCACATGTATGTGCATCAATGTGTTGTTGAGAAAATTATTTATGAATGTACCTTAATTTTGTAAACGGCAAACGTTGCTATAACTGCATTAGCCTACTACCGAGTCAAATAACTCACGAACCCGGAATCGCACAGACATGGTATGCATATGAAAGTGCAGAACCAGAGCTTTTAAATGGTACCAAACACTCTGCTACTAGATCGAAGCAACCATACTATAAATGAATAAGAAATGTTTGGAAATTAGGGCTATTTCTTCCTAACCGACATTACACTTCATAATTTCAGTTGCTTCATAACTTATGAACGGCAGAACTTACCGATCTTTACAGGATAGTCCTAAAATGTCTTAGTTGCAAAAAATGTAATCCAGGTATATTTCTGCATGGTAGGCTACCATTTATAATATTGATATTTTATCCTGCTGCATCCAACACTTGTTGTTTCCAATGCACTCCTCCATTTAAAAGGAGAACGCAAAACATGTATCCAGTCGTTCAAAAGCATGCTAATGTGTACCAGATCAGGCCACTTGAGTGGATGCAGAGATGGAGATGTATGTTTTGAGTAAGGAGAGAGCAGAAAAACAAACCCTTTATCAGTAATGATAATAGCCTAATAATATAAAATCGTAGCCTACATGTAGTTCACCATAATTAAAGAACGCGTAGGCCTATTCTACCTACCAGGTCAATAAGAAATAAAGGCCTGTCTGTAATAAAAGCCTGCCTAAAATTAAGGCCTGGGCGTTGGGTGAACTAAGTAAATAAAGGCCCCGGCCATTATTTCAGGAAATACGGTATTTATTTTTTTGCAAATCAACTTTTGAAATTCCGTTTGCAATACAAAATATTTATCTTTTTGGGGGGTGGTGAAAGGTGGAAGAGGTTTGTTTTCAAGTTGGAATCTACTGAACTACAAAATGCCTAGGAAAATAGCGTCCAGTCTACAAATTACTGTAAGTTTCAATTAGGCTCGTAAAACTAGGGCGATTTTGATAAATCAAAGTTGAATATATCCTGTACAGTATTACATGCAACATCATCCATTCTTTGTCAAGCCACTACAGGCATCCAAACCCATAATAAACTCATCCCTGTATGTATGGCCATCTGGTAAGCCAGTCAGTACTACATAAATGTGTATGTGGAGATGGTATAGTGGTGTGTGTGTGTGGTGTTTGTGCTCACCTCATCCTGATCGGCCATCTGCTGTTTGAGCTCCTCAGCCAGTTGACTCTGCTGGTTGATTTCATCGTCCTAGTAAGAGGGGGGTGGGGGGGTATTTTCACACGTTTGATGTGGGGGAGGGTCTCATAGACAGCTCAGATACCACCACAGACATTAGTAATGGAGCACTGATAATCACCCACTAGTAATGGACTGTTACATTTTAGGTAATTGCACACATATTGCACAGTCAAAGATTTATCCACCAGTGGTGATATGGTAGATAGGCAGGTAGATAGATAGATAGACAGATAGATAGATAGATATATAGACGCATTGATTTATTGATTGATGGATGGATAGATCGAAAGACAGATAAATCCAAATAGATAGATTGATGGATAGATAGATAAATCGCAAAGCCAGTTGTGAGTCAGACATGGACAACAGTGCAGATGAGTTTCAGCCCCACCTTGTCATCCAGCTGTTGGTAGAGGTCATTGATTAGCTCCTCATATTGGGTCTTCTCCTGGTCAGAGAGGGGCACAGGGGCCGGAGCCGAGGTGTCAATCATGGGAGTGGCTTCCGAATTCTTCTGCTCTTTGGAAACGGTCTGTTCCTCCACAGGAACAGCCTCTCCTAGAGAGAGAGAGAGAGAGAGAGAGAGAGAGAGAGAGAGAGAAATTAAGGAGTAAAATGGAAGAGAACGAGATGGAAAAAGAGAGGAATATATTTAAATACGACAAAAAACAGCCCTAATGACTAAAATCTGAACACAAAATAAATATATATCCTCATTATTAATATCTACATTAAAAATACTGTAAGATATAGTTGTATAGTTTGCTCAAACACCAGCAATGTTTTCACATGGGTCCCAAGAGTTACTAAGCGCAAGGCAATAAACAAGACAACTTGTGTAAAAATGCCAACAGACAGACAAAATTCCCTACAGTGTCTCTGCACCAAGCAATCCTGCCTCCATAAATAATCCCCTCAGTCTGAGATAATAATAAAAAGACTGAAAAGGCTAGGATGAGCCAATGGTAGACTGGCCTGCTGTGAGGCTGCTGATAAGGAAAGTGGTGGCAGTTACAGAGCAAGGTCCGTCACACACACACACACACACACACACACACACACAGACGGATGGACAGACATTCTGGCTGAGAGTAAAAGCAGTCTGGTTCTTTGTAGTTGAGTTTCTTAAGCACAGCTAGCCAAAGTGGGTTATCTGTCATTAGTTAACATGCACAAAGCCCAATTTTTTCATTCAAAGTTACAACAGCTTGCTGACCAAAAAGGGCTTAAAAAAGAGAGCCATGCTTCTCATCATATTATCCAGTACAAAACACATGTGTAGAAATTTACATAAAAGATACAGTACAGCACCATTGCCTATACTTTTGATTTAAACTAAGGAAAAAGTATTTTCACATTTTTTCAGATCTCTATGGCCTATTTCACTATGGTCCTCAAAATAAATAACCTGCAATGGCTATGATTTATAACATAGACACAAGGGGGGCATGCCATCCTTAACATAACATTGTTTTACAATCTATATAATTACTGTACTAAATGGCGGGCTTTCCATAAAGATACAAGGCAAAACTGGGTTATTCACAGAATATAGAAACAGAAAAAAAAATAAGTGCATTGAGGCCAAAAACTCTGACCTATTTCTTGAAATATAGCAGGAGAAAACAGTGTAGAGGATGAGACTTGCACAACTCTGGGGCTTGTTAGCAAAGCTAAGCTCGGATTCTGTTTGTCTGAAACTACCATTAATACCATTACATCAACAGAGTCTTCCAAAGAAGTCTAACGAGGCACTAAATTACATATTGTGGGAAGACAAAGATAAGAGATTCAGAAAGTAGGAGGAGAAAGATACATGTCCTCTCAAAAAGCATCAACACATTGCATCTAATTGTAAATTACACAATGTACTGACATGCTATGATTTAATTTCTGGAAAACCAATGAGACAGATGCGTCAGAGGCAAATATTCCACCTGTAAGACAGACTCTTTGACATTTACATCCCTCCAGGTAAAACTGTTGTGATGATGTCTGACTTCCGCCTCCACGTCTGTCCTTCCACTCTTTATCTCCTCTGAGCTTTCCGTTTCGTCATGCTGTTCCAGTAATTGCAGAACTTTATTCTGCTCCATTTTTATATCCGTTTTATAGATCTCTGTATAGTGCTCTCAAAATATGTCATAGAAATCATAATTTCTTGTTTCTGGTTTCACTTTATTATCTACTTCCTTTAAACTGTTTCTTATTATTCTTATTCTTTTTTTTCTTATTCTTCATCTGTCCCTATCTCCTGATTACATTTCATGCCAAAATGTTCTCTTTTGGAACTAGTTTATCTTTCTGCTTCTTGTTTTCATCCTTCTGGTTTCTTTACCTTTCCTCCACCGTTTGAGTTCATTCTCCAGGCGCTGAATGACGATTTTCAGTCCTCTGTTCTTCTCTTTCTCCTTCTCATACTTCTTTTTCCACTCCTCTGCTGTTAGCTCCATGTTCACAGACACAGTATTCTTGATGGTCTTGGCTCTACACAAAGGACAGGCATTCATCATATGCTGTAGGTGAAGAGGTCTTTGAATTGGTAGAAGAGAAACTTACAAATAAAAGCACATAAAATCAAATGTCGGTTCATGCTAAGGCTACAGGAAAAAGGGAAAGTTATCAAATCGGGTGATGTCAAATGCTTTTATTATTATTATTAATAATAATAATAATAATAATAATAATAATAATAATAATAATAACAATAATAATTGTTGTTATTGTTATTTGTCTGTATTGGTGTTTGTTGATATTTGTCTTTACAGAAACATAATTGTCTTTACAATATTTTGGAATGATTAATTGTTTTTTAGTTTTAGTTTTTTTTAGGATGTTTTGGATGTAACATGCATAATAAATAATTTATTTAATTTAAATATCATCAAATTTAATGTCATCGGTTTGTGCATATTCTACCTTGGCTGTGTGTAGGTGTGAGTGTGTCTGTGTGCCTGTGTGTATGTGACAGACTAGAATCTTTCATGTATGAAAGCAAAAATCTTAAAATTATGGCTTGAAACACATTTTGATTTTATTATTTAATTGAATATTTTACTCTGGTACTATCTGTAACTGTAAGTGAGACTGAAACAGCTTGTCTCATGTTTCATGCACAAACATTATATATTAATATTCAAGCCCACAGCCCCTGCTTAACATACAGAGTACTGTATAATCAGTAGGTTTGGCTGAGGCACTACATTACTAACCACAGGTGTCAAACTCATTTTTTAATCACACACTATAAGAGCATTGTGTTTTCCCTCAGAGGGCATGACCACAAACTGTCACAG
Organism: Limnothrissa miodon; assembly: GCA_017657215.1. Lineage (NCBI taxonomy): Eukaryota > Metazoa > Chordata > Actinopteri > Clupeiformes > Clupeidae > Limnothrissa > Limnothrissa miodon. Next base: position 13,463 of record JAGFZM010000529.1, on the reverse strand, counting down.
AAAATTTGCACATTTCCTTGTGTTTGTGACCATGACCAGCATTGTCCTATTGTCCTCACCATTGTCCTCAGCTTGTCCCCTATATTTAATATCAGCTCAGTGATCATATTTTTGCGTTTTACTAAAATTATAGAGCCGTTTCAACAGCCATAAACCAAAACCCCAAAAATAGAATCAGTATGCTTTCCTGGTTAAAAATTAGCAAAAAAAAAAAAAAAAGCCTAGTGTGAGCTTTCTGGTGCGGTGCAATGTTCTGGGAATACAGAACTGAGCTGACTGCAGGCGCCGGCTCTGCTAGACAGCTGAGCATCCTGGGGGGATGGGTCTCCAGAGCACTGAGCACTGGGCTGCCAATATGTTGCATGAGCATGTGCATACTCTCATCCCTCATCTCTCTCTCTCTCTCTCTCTCTCTCACACACACACACACACACACAAAGAGAGAGCGAGAGCGAGGGACTAACTTGCTCCAGGGTCTTTACAAGTGCTGAGATATTCTTTGTCTCACTCATTCCTGGTCTGTCTGTTTGCCTCCCTACTTGTTTCACTGCCTGTCTGTCCATTTGCTTGCCCATCTATTGCAGACCCATCTACCCAACACCTCCCCAATATTCTCACCTCTGCCCAAACATGAGGGTGGATTTGGTCTCAGCCTCATTGTAGACGGAGGGGGAGCAGCAGATGATGATGGTGGTCCTGCAGTTACCCCCCAGTGAGTCCTGCAGGATCCTGGTCATTTTGCTGTCTCGATAAGGCACATGGGTTTTCTGAAACATGCGATGGAAAGAAGAAATTTGATTACAGATGAATGGCAATTCTTTCCTCTGAAGGAAACAAAGCACATAGCAAAAAGATTCTGTGCATTTGTATTGCCTTGCTTGCTTGTCTTTAAGCTTATGAGCACATCACAATGATAAAGAAGAAATACTCTATTAAATATTTATGATACATTACAACACTGTCATGACAGGTATGTAAAAACACACACACACACACACACACACACATATATATATATATATATATATATATATATATATATGTATGTATGTATGTATGATGTATGTATGCTGTATGCTGTATGCTACAGTGAAGAGGGAAATGGAGAGAGCAAGAGAGGGAGAGTGCATAATGGAACTCTTACGTTGCCCTCAGCCAGAGCGGCGATGACGTTCCCCAGAGCAGAGAGGGACTTGTTGATGTTTTTAGCTTCATCCAGCACGGCTCCCTCTGCCCCTGTTTTGCTGACCTGAGAAGCAAATTGAAAAACATTCCCGCTGTCATAGAAAGGTAGAGGTGAGGAACTGAGTCTGACCTCAAAATGAACTCAAGGATGAATAATGCCATAGCACACTACAGTATCCTTCTTGTTACCATGGGAATGACAGAAGAGCAGATGTTTTATTTAGGAAGTATTTCTAGACACTGTAGTCAATGACGGAAGAAACTGTATGATGAATATTATATAAACTAATTAAATAAATTATCTGCATGCAACCATGGTCACGCAATACTGCAAGTGGGCGTGGCGTGCAAAGACTTAGGCCCCGTTGTCTCCTATGATCACTTAGTAGTGAATAATGAGCCATGCATCACAGAAAGACACACAAGTTAATTAAACACGCATTGCTGGAACTGTACAGAGACGTGCAATAACAGAGATTCATACAATGGCAGAAAGTGTGCTATAGGGAAGATGCACAGTCAGGGAGTTCAGGTTTATTTTTATTGCTTTTTAATAAGGCACACCCGCCCATATATGCCCATATAAAGCCCAGGGTCTTGGCTTTCATTTGAAACCAATTTTATGTTTCTAGGTAAAGGGGTTTTCTAAGGGGTCTCAATGGGAATTTCCATAGGGGTCCCAATCAAAACGCATAAACATATTTTTCAAAAATGTATATTCAAAAAATCATATTTTTGGTCTTTTGACTTCAAATTTTTTGTGTCACAGGTTGAAAGATGGAGTTAGGACTTAGATTTTTTTATTTGGGGGTATCATATGGATGGTACCTTCATATCTTAGTTAGTTCATAGACATTTGAAATGAGCGGAAAAAAAAACTTAGTTCCAACCTCTATAACTCTGTGTCCATATGTCACAGAAACATACATATTCCTCCAGAAAAAACTTGAGGGTGTCACCTTTCCAATGGTATGAGGCACATCCCTGAGTCTAAAACTATGTAGGAACTGTCAAGCTTTCAATTTGGGTATGCCGTTGTTTTGAAAAAAAGGAAAAATAGGGGTGTGCCTTAAGAGGTTAACCACCATGTTTGTTTTTATTGCTTTTTTGCCACCATGAGTCTCCATAATTAAGTCACTCTCCTCTAGCCGAAGAGACCTCTAGACCTCTAACCTTTTCACTGCCTGCCAGATCCACCAGGTACAGCTTGCCTGACAGCTTCTTCTCCGTCTCCACATTCTCCTGCTTGATGTTGATCTGAAAGATGCTGTGACTGCGGGAGCTGTGCTCATTCATGTCTGCGGAGAACAAGGAAAGAATGTTGCAAAAAGCACATAATATCAGGGACATCCTATTCATCCTAACCAGGCACATTCTAAAAGTAATTTCTAATATTGAACAGTGTCAGAGTAAAAAAACATGTCCTCATTCAGCCGTGTTTTTTCACTGTTGCAATTTGTATTTGTATCTGTATTTGTATTTGTATCAGATTCCCCTTCAAGAATGCTTTGAGCAGGCTACCTATCAGAGGAAGCAGTGTGCAAACTAAATGCTAGCATGAGGGACAATTTGCCAATGTGTGGATTCCTGTAAATTACAATGGGAAGCTACATTGTTTGGAAGTTATTTCTGCCCTGCCATACAACTATAACATTATGTGTTTCTGTCAGATTAGACTTCACATTTAGTGAACTATTGTAATATTGCAATATTGTTCCTTTATTTCCCAAAAATTGAAGTTAACATTCAAATAATTCACATTTTGACTGTTTATCCATTTGCTTGCCAGTCGACTGTTATGGAGTTATGGAATGACTCACTTGTTACTGCAACATGTCGGTTGGCTTTTCCCTCATCAATAACGTCCATCACCTCCTCAGGACTAGAAACAAAGCGCTCTGTGCAGCCCTGAAAACATCACACACATACACACACACATACAGAGGCACACAGTATTCAAAGTGTGGTTAAGTGTTAAGGCAGATCATAAATAAAATCATGCTCTTAGATGTTGATTATACAGATGCTATCTATTCTGTATTTTATAAATGATGGAAAATGACAAAAACAACACCAACTTTACATGGAGCAGAGCAAACAGTGATTTACCTTTACATAGGGCACTCTTAATTTGTCTTCATGTACAGCAAGGTTAACCTTGGACACTAACAGAGAAAATTAGTCAATAAATAATCTATAGCTATCCTTGAAATGCACTCATTATATAACAAATATTCAGCACACTATAACGCAAAGCCTATCACAGTTACACCACCATGTGGTCACTGTCCTTTTTCAATAAAAGAAAGGTCAAAGTGTCAAGGCCAGACTGCCTATTGCTCGCTCACCATCCAGAAGATCTCGAATTTTGTCAAGGTAGATTTCAAAATAAGACACCTGGGAATAAAACAGAACATTCATATGTGACTATTCACATCAGATTATATCTCTTGGATACTCTAGTCACTAACATATAGTAATTGTATCATGCTTATTCTTGGCAGCAATACACATTATGTAGTTTACTGTGATTTAGATATTATATCTATGTGATGTTTGCAAGAATCCAAACAAAAGTGAGGTTTGTCTGTTGAGCCACAGAAGGGCACGGGCAGTGGGCTACCACAGCGACCCAGATACAGAGCCTAAGAGCCATATGGCCCAGGTGGCACATCTGCTGGCTTCTCAGGGGGTATCTACGGGTGACCTGTAATCCCCCGCCAGACCAGGATGTCATCTAATCCGACAGAGTGACCACCTACTCACACCATGACCACCTGAATCAAACACGAAAAGGCACCACTGCCGCAGAGAATTGGTCTAAAATGAAGGACAACAAATACAGAGATCCCTATGACCTTGAAATAGTCACCATTTAATCACCTTAATGTGAAACTCAAGGTTCTCATCCATGGAGTAGATGTGGTCAAAGATATCCTGGGCGATACGAGGAATAATGCCCATGACCTCTGGGTCATGCAGTTTGCCCTGAGGGAGGCACAGAGAGGGGAAGAGATTAAACGAGTTACATCATTTGATATAAAGACAGAGAATGGGCATTACAGTCATTTTACTAACAGCCATGAGACTGCACAGTCATGCAAAACACACCATGCATGACTGAAAAAGATAACTTAGATAAACCATTTCACAAGACTATTAACGCACAGTAAATTTTTGGAGGAGGGGATTTTTTTTTTATTTTCCAGCGGCTAGTTTTTATTTAAATCTATAACTCCAGCCAGGTATTAAGGCAAATCTTTCATGACATGTAAAACCCAACTGGGTCATTTCTAATAACAGGAAAAAGAATGACTGACTCTGATCTAAGCATGTTGTGCCCCATGACCTCTAGAATGCAATAAAACAGTTATTGGCTAAGGTGTCCGCTTAGCTTGAAAGACAAGCCCACGTGCACGAGCACATGCACACACACACAAATATACACACACTCCTTGAGTAGTAATTTTTAGAGTGTGCATGTGTGGCAAATGACTGTAATTTTTAAACACATTGGTGATAAATCGCATTACCCTCAAAGGTAAAAATATAATTGTATAACATTTGTATTGGTATTTAAAGGCTGCGATTTCATAACAAAACAATTAGATTTCTATATTCAGACACTCCCTATCGGCAATGGTCTGTTTCCAGGGAAACTGCTGCAGTTGCCTGGTGAGCAATCTGCTTTTGTGAAGTGGCCTGCCTCCGTTGCCTATGCAGCAACAGAATTCCTCGTCACTGCTCGCTCCGTCCAGCATGGACTAGGTTTCAGCCACGTCAGGAGAATTCCGGTAACCAACCGGCAGACAAGGAAATTGCATCAGAGCACAACAGTTACTTCCTTTGCAGCACCGACAAAGACGTTTCATGCCCCTGGTCAGTGTTACTGCCAAACGTGATTTGTCCTATGATGCAGCAGATTAGAAACCTAACAAGTTTCTCAGTTAAAGATATCAGGTATCACGTCCACTTTTGCCTCTGACATTGTAAGGGTGGAGAGGGCAGGGATCGAGAGCTTCCTGGAAAGACTTTATATTTAGCACTGATGGAAGAGGATAGTCATACAGTAGGTAGTGGTGGTGTACTCTAATTCAGAATCATACAAAGCAGCTTTAAATCAAAACCTGTGACAACACAACACATACACAGTTGACAGAGGCATCTTATCCAGAAAAAAAGATCTCTGCTATTAGGGAACTGAAGGCTGTGTTAGAAAACACACATATTTGCAGAAAGTCTTGGGATTTCCTGGAGGTGACGGATGCCCGTGACTCTGCAACGCTACCATGATGATGTTAGCTGCAGGTGAAGCTCCTGACTCATAATACCATCCATTAATCACTCACACACATTAATCAATTGTTTCACTTCTCCAAGGAGAAAGGAGGAAGGAATATTAAATCAAAATCCTACTTTAAAACCCATTTTTTAGAAGCCCCCTCAGGATTATGCTTTAAGAATACCTAATCTCCAATAAACTCCTGAAAGGAAGTTTAGAGAAAAGTTTTTAGAGAAAAGGCCATTATGTGTCAGCTTTACTTCACATTACACATTACACAATACAACGGCACAATGAAAGTCCTTACCTCCATTGTGTGGGTCTTCCCAGAGGATGTCTGCCCATAGGCAAATATGGTGCCATTGTAACCCCCAAGCACATCTGTGGAAGTCAGTTTTCAAATTCAAATGTTAAATAAATCTACGTAGTATCTGCGCTTAAAACACTTACAAAAAGAAACGTACCCTTGACAATCTGTTTTGCACAGTTTTCATACACTTCCACCTGCTCTGTGTTGGGAGGAAGGACTCTGTCAAAGATATACGGTTTGCCCTGCAAAACATCAACCAGGTAAATTAAATTCACACAGGCATTCATAAAGTTAAACCTATACATTTCAATACAATTAATTGCTGTATTATGACAAGCACATTCAATGCTCAACACATTGACTGCACTACCTGGGTATATACTTTTCTCTAGCAAATTCTGTACAAATGCCTCGTGCATGCTAACCTCCTGTAGTTTATTAATTCATGACTATGTCCTACCAGAACCTAACTTTGTTTTGAGAGGGGAGACACATGTCTGATACACTGCTTTGATGTCTAATAAGGTTCCTTGCCGTCAGAATTAGGGAACATTGTATGTGGGGTCCCTGTAGACTGGGTAGCATAGTGGCATCCAGATGCCGTGTAAGCTAGTCCCTCACTGGACTGTGGGCACGGGAGGGAGTCTGACTAAATCGTATAAAGGCATTTACATGCTGAGCGTGACGGCACGACTAGCTGCCACGTCTATTGTTGCGTGGAATTACAAAGGATGAGGAACTGAACGAGGCACAGTTCCTGCCTCTCATGACTTGAGAAAGTTACAGTGACTGTTAAGTCTGGGCATGATATGAGAGTTTAAATTTAAGCTCATGAATGCCATTGTCACTCAAGTCAACAATGTAACACCCCATGCCATTGCTGAGTTTTCAATAACAGCATCAGGTTGTCCAGCAAAAAACAAAAAAAAAAAAAAAAAAACGGTACAGTTTAACATCACAAACTATCAATAGCCCACATTAACAATAGACCATAAAAAGCCCAGAACAATAAACTCCCCTCCAATGTGTGAGTGAATCCAATTGAATTTATTTACTTTCACAATGTCTTTTGTATAATATTTACACTGCCTAATGCAGTCTTTGTCATCAATGGAGCTGCAGGGGAAGATTTGACAGGCCTCACTAAAGACCTGCCCCCTTCAACCCATCCCCCAACTGCCTATCAATGGGCCTCTCCTCATTACGCTGCTTATTCAGCCTGTATCTATTGTTGAGTTGAACCCATTAGCCAAAGGTGATGCTAAAAAAAGCAAGAAACGGCACACTTAAACAACATTAATACCAAAATGTCTCTATCACAATGACAATGGCTTGACCATGTTCATGAATTACTTGATAAATATGCATACTTAAATATTTATCTAAAAAATGTTGCACATCTTGCCTGTGTTTACAAGCCTTTCCTGCATCTTTCACAGTCATGTTATCTAACAGAGGGATGACTGACAGTGCACAATGCAGCCTAAATTCATGATAAAGCTTATTTTAGTGGACTATGAAATACTCTGGGGCACTCAAGACCTTCACTGGGGGAACTATACTATGAATAAAAGGCAGAGGCTGATCAATATGTTTGTGTGTGTGTGTGTGTGTGTGTGTGTGCATGAGAGAGTAAAACAGAGAGATCCTGCAAATGTGACTGGGTATATCTTTCACATTTCTAAATCCTTCTAAAGCAAATAGCTCTTTGAAGTCTAGGTGCCTCCCTGCTTTTTGCCCCTACTGACAGTACTTTTAGAGGTCAGCTACACAGACAGCCAGAGAGATTCTTAGACGCTCATGTATCTACATCGAGCCAGTCGCCACGGAAACTGCCTCCCAGTGGGAGAGACCATTTCTGATCAGATTTTATTTGACTCCAGGTGTTACCATTTGATTGCACAGGTTGGGAACACAATTGCTCCAAAAAGCTAGAATTTTAATGTGTGTGTGCTCTGTGTCTGTCTGACTTTTTTGGGAAAATACAGACAGGGATCTAAAAATACTAAAATACAGTATTACTAAGAAAACAAGAACAAATGGGCAATTTCCTCTTGCATACTCCCTTGATACCCTTGAAAATTTATATTCAGCATATGTGAAGACAGGACACACAGTTTTTTTTTTTTAAATCATAGTTAGTGAAAGCATATGCAAATGTGGACACAAGACAGCCATAATGCATACTTGTGTTGCTAAGTCTATGCATTCAATGTTGTGACCTGAAGCAATAATGCATGTGATAGCATGAAAATAAATCTAAGTGTGCCAAATGGCGTTAAGGCGTCTCTGAATGCATGTGTAATCTTGCGTCCATAACAGTATAACAGGTATCTAACCTTCTCATGGACACTTGTACTGGACACTAGTGCAAATAAGACCTGTGACCATGCATACACAGCATATGCATTCAGCTGCACACACATACACACGCACAGACACATACACATACATAGAGTGATGACAGACACAAACACACATTCACGAACAACATTCTCTGTTTTAATAATTGATGTGCTCTCTTATGAGACAGCCAAGGTCTTTTTCAGAAGAGAGGGGAGAATATACTCCATTATGGCTACATGAAAGCCAAAGAAATCACTCTAGATGACAGGACTCTTTGCCAGTGTAAGGAGAATCCCCTATCACGGTTTCCAAAGTGCACCAGCCATTGTTTACACAGTCAAGCTACATCGCTCCAGGTCTGTGGGATACATGGTACCCCGATGGAATGGAATTCTGCTATAAATCTGCTACATGTCTGCCTGTGTGGCTTTGACAACCTCACATCTCTATCACCATGGAGACATCATACACAGAGGAATCCCAATGCGGGTCCACCTCTTAGCTGTGGACACACATTGCTGAAACAGAACCTTGTTTCAGCAAAGCAAATGTCATAACTGTATACATTATATTCCAGATCGGACCACCATTTGCAGAAATCGCCACACACAATAATAAGCTCAGACGTAACAATCTGAATCAGAATCAGAATCAAAATCAGAATTTTTTTTGTCACAGATTTTCAATTTTATATGTGGTACCCTATATAGGCTAATTCCAATCAGGTAATTGTGTAAAAGGCTGGAAAGAATGCACTGCTGCTTGTAAGGAGGAAATAGTGGCAAAATATGCATCAGGAGTACTCACAACCAGTGCTGATGGCACTTTAGAAAAGGGGTGCCTCTGAAAAAACGGGGCTGTCTGGGGAGTCAAGGGGTTTTGAACAGTCGATGAGGACAATGTAAAATGCATGAGGGATAAAAGGCATCCCACTGGTTATGTTAGGGTCTCCCAGCCACACACGGGAGAAGACAAAAAATTTATACTCAGGTCCTATTTCCTGTCCTATAGAATGGCATTTCTGGACAGCTATATATATGTATATGGGTTCTATGGGTTCTATCTTACATAGTGGGACACATACATAGACATGGTTGTGGTGATATAATGTTACATAGAACCCAGATGGACTCCTTCAAAGCAGCACATACAAAGCAACTTTAAACTAAAACCAAACAACAACACACACACACACATGCAGTATGTAACTATACACAGTAAGAGGTGCAAAACCTTCTAACATTTCAGAAATATGTGCAAATTAAATCATTATAATTACTTCCAATAATGTAATTTATCATTGTTGAGTTTTTACTTATCACAGTAATACATCAGAAACAGCAGCACATATATTACATGACTTTATGCAACAAATAAAAAATAAAGACCTTCGTTCATGACAGTCACAAAATATACTGCTGTCAGTGAAAAACGGGGTTGGGCATAGGGAGAGGGTGAGATGTGAGAATTTAACCCCTTCACCAACCCTCTCCCCACACTAATTAACATTTATTGGCATTACCCCCGGCACCAGACCTTGGACAAATTCTCCTGAGCAACACTGCCAGTTAGGTAAGCACACAAAGAGGCCATCTGCGTGAATCCAGCACCCAGTAATCAAGTCCTTTCCAGACAAAGAATTGTGAGGCAGCATGATTTGTGCATCCACCTCAAACATGGACACAGATGAGTAGACAAAGTGCAAAGGCCAGGCTGACTAAAAGCTTAGGATGTCCAATGAAGCAAGCAAAATGGTTGCCAGACAGTATTTACAAGTAGTTAGACATGCACAATTAGTAAACTGTGCCTACTGCCTAAATTGTCAGGCTGCTTTATATCAGATATCATCCTGTGATATACCAAAGACACTCTAAGTGTGATTTAGATTATATAATGTAGGCTACAATAGAAAGATTATCTATTACCACACAGAGCATCAACACACACACAACCACACACACTTTTTTTAAAATTTACCTGGACTGATATGTCTCAATTGAATATTTAATGCACATTTTATCTTGTTATCATCAAAGTCAGAGATTCCGAGAGCCCCATTTGCTTATGTGGGTAAGACCACTCTCTAGGGAGGGGAGGGGAGCCAGCTGGGGGCCAAATTGTTGCTTGTGATGCAACCGCATGAACCAACCACATTATGAGAATCTCAATCTTGGGGATGAATGTTCCCCATGATCCCAGAAGAGGCATGCACACAAAGACTCAAACTGCCTCTGATTGTAATCATCTTTTCACTCAGAATCTCCAGCAATGCAGGCATGTCCTCTTCCATCACAGTCTCTTCCTCTTTCTTACAAAAATACAGTTAGTTTACATCTTGTTTTCTTTCAAAATGTCAGTATATCTGATCTTTTATTTCAGTATATCTGAAGCCATTTCTTCTGGCTTCATTCAAATATTTTTATTCATATTGTAGGCAGTCTGCTCCCAGCAATTATAAACCATGATGTGATTTATGTTAAATGTATCCTAACTGTGGTCAAAAAGGCTACTTTTACTAGGACTGGATATTAAATCATTGTAAGAAATGTTGAAATCCCTTTGAAAGCATTTCCTCTGGCTGGACAACAGAATTATGAATAACATGTTTGTACTGTGTACATAAGCTACTGCATACAGAATAATATATATATTTTTTTATTGTTTATTTTTAATTAACTATCAATTTAGGAGAGTATGCAAAACATCTAGGCTATTTTTTAGATAGCCTAAAGGATAATACATTTAAAAAGCCCAACTCCTTTGTCAGTTCAGATTACTTCAGACTATTTCTCTGAATTTGGATTTACTGCTCATCTCAACACATCATTGATTCCAACAACACGAGACGGTGCATTTCCTGTTGTTTTTTTGCCAAAGCAGCAGCGTAGTGTAGCCTAAACTGCGTTTTAGAGATAACACATACCAATGACTTGTGCTTGGTGTGACATGACATGACCATTCCAGCATTCACGATAAAGGTATGCTACATCTGAAATGATAACATGACTTTCTCTCTCTTAAACAAAACTTAGTCGATTTAGGTTAGATTACTCACCGAAACGACAACGGTGTCTTCACCTTTGAATTTCGGAGTGAATTTATCCCCTCTTGAGATTTCCGCGCCGTTTAGTGGCCTGAATCGGCACATTACTTTTACACAACATTCAGATGCATCAACCATTTTTGCAAGGTCCAAGCAACAATAACCAGAAAAACTTTCACAACCAGTGAGATTAAAGCACAAAGCCTAGGCAAAACATTAAGCCGTGGTGCGCATTGTTAGTCGACGTCGATGATGACAGCAAGCAGCTTCTCCTCTACATCAGTGGTATTGCTTTAATGTTACCTGTAGCCGCAAACAATTAAAAATTGCTGTTCCTAATTCAATAATTCGTGAATTAAAAGGACTATAGCAGGCGTCGAAACTTTCCGTGTAGCTTGGTACACAAAAAACCCTTCTTGGCATCCAGAGGTTTTTCTGACCCGTCGCAGCAGCATCAGCACCGCGCACCTCTGCACTCCACTTACGTTTCCACTCCTCCTTAAAGCGCTTCCGATTTTGAACACTCCCCTGCACTGTAGGAACCTTACCCTTTCCATAGGCCTACCATATGAAGCAGTCTATGAATTGTGGGTATGGTAGTTTTATGCCGTCACGTGTACGCTTGTTTTAAAGGCACACATCTTCTCTTATCTTATATGTTTACAGGCTAAACGGGTGTGATTGAGCATTGCCATTAGTCCATATGGGTCCACTGTCTCCACCACAAATATGCAGTCTTTAGACAACTGGCGTAGGCTACTTAAAACAATCAGCTGATAATTTTGCTCATTAATTTTCAAGATGTGATCTTCCCTGTGGAAAGCACACAGTAAAATCACAAAATAATTTTTGAAATCATAAATTACATTAACAACTTGAGAGATTAGTTTAATACAGTAAGTAGAAGTTGAACATAAATTGACAAAATATACTCAAAAATATTCTTAAAATCTGCTCTTTAAAAATTATTTCAACACTGTGAAATTTACTGAATAAGTTAGTGTTCTCTGGAATTACATTACAGTAATGGTGAAATAGTGTGCCTATATTATTTGTTACTGGTTAGCTTAAAAATGCCTATTTAAAAAAAAGAATAAGAGACTTAATATTGCCTAAATGTATTATTTCATAACAGCTACAGAAGCTCGTAAAATTTGGCATAATGATACTGACTGGTTCAATTTGTATACCACTTACATAAGTAAATTGTGACACTGAGGAATTTATAATATGACTGGCTTATAACCATGCTCCTCATATCAGCAAAACTGTGGTTTGACCACAATAATAATGACCTAAAAAGTTTGAACATCTCCAGCTGTAATATTAATCTAAAAGCTATGAAATGCCTACCATTAGTGATCTATTCAACCTAAAAGGTTTTGCAAAAGGGAGAAAATCTTGATTTCGTTGAGTTGCTTGACAGATGACAGAAGCAAACTAGACAAGTTGAATGAACTCAAAATATTTAAGAAAATTTAAATCCTTAAAGAAATAAGTCTGGAACACAACACAACTGGAGCAACTATTTTAAGTGTGTTATTGTACATTTACATATAAGCATGACATATTGCAACACATCATGGGAAAGTTTTATGGGATTTTTAGTTATATAAGTACAATTCTAATGTTTGAAATTATTATGGGTTGAAAGTTTTATGTGTTTGACTGTTAAGACTTAAGAAGTTAATACAAGGTAAGAAGTTATGGTAGGGTAGGCTTACTATCCTAATGGATTAAAATTTACAAAAAGTTAAGATGCTAAGATTATGCTATTATGCTAATGTAACGCGTGTGGGGTGGTTATGCAGGTTGCAGGAAACAGACACAAGTCGCAGGACTGGGGTTGCTGCAGATTTATTGCCCCTGCGCAACACGTAACTGGGAACCACATCGCTGAGTAATAACACATATTGACCAAAAAAAAAGAAATCAACACTCTAATGTTTTGAGGGAGTTCACAATATCGAAGACAATATTCAACTCGCTACATGCACCTCTCTGAACTTCTCAAAACTATCCCAATAAACATCAAAATTGGACCTAGAGTAACATGTTCACCACTCAATATGGACAATGACTCAATACATGCCTGCAACTTAAATGTCTTCCTCCTCAAAAAGAAAACCAACACTGAAAAGTTGGCCAGACTAAACAATGTTAGCTCGCAACAAGATTGTGCCATAAACACAACCTCTTACAAAATAATTAGTGGTGGTTACCCCCCCAATACGATCCAGATTAGTACAAAATTGGCAATGGCTTATCAATACATACAGTATCTCCTAAAAGTCAAA
>JAGFZM010000528.1:4103-14110 GCA_017657215.1 Limnothrissa miodon | reverse complement strand
GACTACCGGTACCTTTAACAATAAAATAAAACATTTCCACAGCCGTAGAGGAGGTTTCTAGTCTCTCACTGTTCACTTGCACTGGCATTGCCAAAGCAGGTTAAAAAAAACTGCTCTGACTTTTGTGTTTTTCATCTCAATACATATTCATTGTCATTGATTGCCACTAACAGCTTTACCCTCCAAGCTGTTAGGCTGTTGAAGTCTTCCCCTTTCCTGCCCCCAAGTAAACAAAATGGACTCTGGATCCTCTGACTCATAGAGAAGCCCACCTCTGATCTATGCAATTTGCACAACCTGCTGCTACCTTATTTGTCAATACTGTTACTCTTGATTTTGTTGAATGCTGATACTCTTTAATTTTGCACTGAAAAAACACTGCTGCCATTATCTGACTTTGCACTGCAAAACCACTACCATACAGAAACATCTTCAACCCTTTTTTTAGTACCAGTTATTTAAATACAAGCACAGCATATCCCTTAATCAATTTACTTTTCATGCATGTTGATGTCCCAGACCCAGAGACTCACCACAACCTGCATACAGCTTCACATACAGCTTCTGGGGGTTACAACATGTTTGTACCTGTACACTTGTTTTGTCTGTCCTGTCTTGTCTGTCTACTGTATCTCTAGTGGTAAGAATAATGATTAGACTATAGTTTTCTGTCAAAAAATAGTTAGTTTTTTTCTATGCACTTTTATAGTTTGTCCTGTCCTGTATTGTCTGTCTAATGTACGCAAGGGGCAGTGAGAAACGTAATTTCGATTCCTTTGTATGTCTAGTACATGTGAAGAAATTGACAATAAAAATGACTTGACTTGATTCACAAGAGACATGTGCCTTTTCCTCATGAGATCAAGACTGAGGATACTCTTACACTTTCATTGACACACAAATCATAAAAGTAATTTTTAACTGAACCAGAAGAAATGTATGGAAAATAATTAATAATGAATAATTTGCAAGTAGAATAGATGAAGAGCAGTATAAAATTATTTAAAAACAACTCACTCGTCTCCATAAAGTTGGTGACTATATTCAGGGTGGAATGTTGTGCCATCATCTTCTACATCCTCTGGAAAGCGAACTATGACAAACCATTGACCACTAATAAGCACTGAGGTGAATACGTCATCAGATGCAACCAGACAAATACAGAGACCAAGCTGAATGCGTTACCGTTACCAATTCTGAACAACTTACCCAGCTTCAAACATATGGCTTCGTTGGTATCACACTTATACTCCGCCAACTTCTTCTCCATAGCGTTCACACCTGTGGAGCACATTATGTCCAAAAAACAAATGTAACGTTAACTAAATGACAGGAGTATTTATAACAAGGGATGACCCGAAGTTTTGCAAAACTGTCTCAGAGTGCAGTGCTGGATACATTAGTTCAGCTACTCTATGCTGTGAAACGCTAACGTTAACGCTTCATTAAGTAAGCGACGAGAAATCAGCTGTCAGTGTATTTCACATGACGTCGACCATACGATAAAACAAGTATCTTTTGCCAAGTGACTGGTCTACAATTTAGAGCATGCAAGACATTTGTGAGCGTTCATGGGACAAATAGGGCCAAGACAGAGCTAAATTAGCAATGGCTAATGTTGAATTATGAAACACTCAACGCAACAGCTATGAAACATTAGCGGTTAGCAGCGGCAAACACATTCAACAATTAAATATAGGCAAAGCCATGAGTGGGACAAATCTGGTCAGTTTACCAGGCTTACGTTTTTAGCTCCTACTTTGAAACTTTGTCAAACATTCGAAATCAAATATCATTAGCTCGTCGCATTGATGGCTAGGGTACATTTGGCTAATTTGAAGACTACGTAGCCCATGATGGAGCCCTCAGGATTAACCAACCATTAGCATAAAAACCTAACGATGTCATCCAGAGTCGCTACTGCAAATGAATACACATTGTAAGTAATTGTTAGATAAAAAAGGCATCCTTACCCGCCATTTCTTTCCACAACACCAGCTTGTCGTTCCACCGTGCCCGCGAAATGCAAACACACTTCCTGTTTACCCACGTGTTTCCGTCCTTTTACGTCAGCACCAAAGCTGAGTGTTTTTAACGATTGCTACAATTTAACCTTTAGCGATTACCATGTTTCTTAAGGACATCCGTTTTTGAGAATGGTAGTTAAATGTTGTGCACTCGAGTTTGTTTCTGGAGTTAATACGACATAAGCAATGATATAAGTATTACATTTGTTCAGAAGAGGCGTTGAAATGCCCATGTAGGCTACAGTGAGTGAATGTAGCCTACAACAGGATAATGTTCATATTTAGTGAGATGGAAATACATTTTCTTATTTTTCCATGAATACAGAAAATACAGTCAATGTTATTAAAATAATTCGTGTAGGGTTCATGTTTCAGAGACGTCTGGACAAAGGCTCTAAAACCACTCAGTGACCCAAAATGCCAAAAGATGATGTGTATAGGCCTATTTAATTGCCTTTAAAAGCAACAACATTGGGCTATATAAGAGCATTGTATAAACTGATTGTTTAAAACCAAATAGTTTAACTTCATATATAAAAAAATCCACCCTACAACAAAACAGAAATAATTGTATAAAAACCAAAAAGTTTAACTACATAAATTAAAATAAGAAACACCCTACAGCAACACAAAAATAATGGGACTACTGAACGCCTGACCTCAAAAGAATGTCTCTGAGAGTTGTTGTCAGTTTACTGTGGCTCTAAATAAAGAATCTGAACTGGGACCATTTTGTTGTGGATTACAGTAGAGTGAGAGCTCAATGAAGATAAGTGACCTTTTTGATGGAGAGTACCATAGCTGAACACTGAACAGTGGTAATGCTGTGCTTTTATCCCTGCCATCGTGATGTTACTCTCTAGAGGCTGGGAAGAGTGACCCCAATGTTTAAGTCACTGTAATTTCGCCCCTCTTCTTTCACAGCACAAGATTATCCCCTTGTGAACACAATGCCACCCTCTCAAGAAATGCTAGTTGCACATAGTATGGAGGGAATGCATGGTTTGATCCTTGACCTTTATAGGCATAGTCTGCCTTTTCAACCAGGCAAAAATAGCAATGAAAGTCTTGTCCTTGGTGAATCAGTTTAGTCATTTGTCATTTAAACTATTGCATACTGCTTGTTATTTAATTGTTTGACATCTGTTGTGTCTTAAATAAAAAATATAGTCTTTGGCAAAATATAGACACATTTTGCTAGCCTATCTAAAATGCATGAACACACAGTGCCACACAGCCCTACGGTCCAAGATTTATAGCCAATCTCCAGATAATATAAATACGAATGATGTGAATTTGAATGACTTGTACTCAAGTTGGCAGCACCCACCAGTTGTTCCAAGCGCCTGCGCCAGTGACGTCACACCCAGCATGGCGGTCAAGGTGACTCTGTCAATATTGCGCTTATCTTTTAGTGCTATAACCGTTAATAACTCAGTTTGTCACGTTTGGAGTAATACAGAATGTCGTTGTTTTGTGTGGTTTCTGTGAAGTGGATTTCTGACGTTCTCTGTCCCGGCTCCCTAGAGCATCCTTGCAAACACCCGGCTTGTCGGTCGGCCTTGAGGGAGAAGAGTGCAAAGTCTTTTTTGTCATAATGTCAGACTTTGAACCTTTCGATTGACATAAACATTAATCCGTGATCTCCCTGTCTCTTCGTAAGATCTTTGCAAGTACAAATTCAACCAGGGATGCTCGTACAGCGCTGTTTCTTTCTGCACAGATCCAGCAAGCCGACAGAGTAGGCGGCAAGAGTAACCGTAGCTTGCTGTAATTATTAACGCTGTATGTCGCGTCTCATCTGCCAGATGAAGAATCAAATGATGCAAGGCTTTTGTTCTTAAACCTTACAGATGTTTTTTTCTGCCAGGTTATTTTATCGTCGTTTGTGGGTATCGTATCCTATGTCTTGCAAAGTCTGTTTCTTGACCGTGATAGTCATTGTGTTTCAATGTGCTTATTTCCAGGTGCAGTCCACTAAAAGAGCCGACCCTCATGAATTGAAGGAAATATTTTTGAAGGTAATTAATCGATAATGCACATTGCATGGAATATATTATACTGTAATAATGCTGTTAAGACTATTGTTTAACCTAGTGAAATGATAGTCCTATGGATAAATAATCGAGCCTTTCCAGCTTCAAGGTAGGCTACTTTGTTTTGTAACAACTTGCATCAGCAAAACACTTAGCAGTGAGATACTAAAAGTCATTGACACAGCATAGAAGCAGGAGCCTCTGTAAAGTATAGCTCACACTCTCTCTAGTGACTAGCGCCTCTCTTGAGAAATACTGATCTACAGGGTAGTTTGACATGACATGCTTTGATTCAAAAGCACTCTACTTTAGCTGGGTTTTCTAGCCTGGTTGTGTTGAGTGTCTAAAATGGGTCACACACAGAGACACTCTCACACAAAAGACGTTAAAGGTATAATGCCTTGACACGTCACTTTTGTGCTTGACAGCTACAGCAAATAAGCCCGTAACTTGATACAGATTCATTGCGTATGGTGCAGAAGCGCTGTGTCCCTTTGCACTTTCTTTAGAGGCAGGGCAAGTGCACACCGGGCTGGTGTCCAGTGCACACCACAAAAGGTCACTTACATACTCCAACTAAATCTGGATACCCTTTAGCCAGGCATCTCTCCTTGCATGACTTCCTATGCTGTTTGACAGCTGTTTGGGTCCTTGGGATCTTAGTGAGATGTCGAGATATTCTGTGAATGATGAGACGTACTGTCCTAAAAGGAGAAATATTGTACAAGCCTCTTCTGAGAAGAACCGAGACAACCTGAAGTGCCTTGTCCAGTTTTGTGTGTTGAAGACTGTTCAAAACAGATCCTGGGGAGGTACTGGTGAACAGTAGCTTTATAATCTCCAGAAAACCATTGTAGGAGTTTCAGACTGGAGGATTGTTTGGTGTAATGTGGTTGTAGTGAACATGGAGTTGAAGACAGAATGACAAATCTGTTTCAACCAATAGCACATACTGCCTGCTTGGTTTGTTTACATGGTGATGCCGTATGTTCCAGCGCATACAATAACTGAGCGTCATCAATAATTGAACTCTTTGCACTGTGAATAATGATTTAATAAATACTAATTATCATATGGGCTCTGTGCATGTGGGAAATCCCAGTCGGGTTTCTCCCACTTGTTTTGCGGTGCGTGTGTTTGTAGTCGCCACTTCTCAAGGCTGTAACACGAGTCCTCTAAATCTGTCTCCCCTTGCTCTCAGGCACACATGCAGTTGCAGTGCACAATTAGTGTCTTACATGTATGTTCAACGTTGTAGTTTTGCTATGTAGTAAGTAGGAAGGTTAACAACAACATTGGTGCTCTCAATGTGGATTAGAATCTTTGACTAGCAGATCACTGGCATTCAAATAGATTTGTAAGTCCTGGCCTTGCATGTCATTATTTGTGACAGCCCCATGTCATTGAAATGCCCTTCACCCACTTCTGCACGCTAGTTCTTTGCCCTCTACAACTAGGTCTGTTCTTTCATCTCTAGGGTTGCAAAATTCCGGGAATTTTCAAAGTTGGAAACTTCCCATGGGAATTAATGTGAATTTATGGGAATTTATGGGAATTAACGGGAATTTATGGGAATTAACGGGAATTAATTGGAAAAACTGGGAATTATCTCAACTAAAGGTCAGGGACATAAAGACAGTTGGTAGAAAATAATATTTTAGCAGTCTTGGCTAAAACTATGAGATGTGATATGCATAAAGTTGAGTAGCCTATAATTTGCTATTCTTCAATCACAGGGGCATAACACACTTCTTAATGCAGGGCTATTGAGGCCGCACCTCCTATACGCATTGTGCATCCTCCCATCACATCTCAATGATTTCTAGAATTATGGACTGCTAAAGCAACCTTTATGAGCCACATACAGTCACTGATACAGACACATGAGCTACACATTTGAGGACTACAAACAGTCAAGCAAGTTATGATGATATAACTTTGTTCTAAAATGTTAGATTTTAGCTAGCCCAATCAAAATATAGATTGCTAGCTCACTGGTAAGGCAGATATGTTAAAGGTAAGCTAGCTAGCACCTTTGTGTTAAAGAAGTTAGCTTATTATGGTGCTAGATAGCACAAAATGTGCTGCTTCTTCTGCGTCCTGCTAAGCAGTTTTACATAACCACACCTGATTTCATACATCATTTAAATGTTTTGATAGCCCTTTCCATTTGCTCAGTTTACAATTTACATATTTAACAGAAAAATGCTATATTTTTAATTTAATTGTATATTTTTTGCAAAAATGTCTTATGACAAAATATGTTGTTGGTATATGAGTCATATGGTCTATGTTTCTTAAAATCATCCAAAATTTCCAGTTAATTCCCATAAATTCCCATAATTTCCACAAATTTCCATTTTTGAATATTTCTAAAATTCCCAAGCTAAATTTTCCATGGAAAGTTTCCGGAAAGTTTCCAGAAATTTACCGGAAACTTTCCACCCCTTTGCAACCCTATTCATCTCTTGTATCAAACGTTTTGTGCTAATAAGTAAGTGTGAGGGTGCTGTGCTTTGCTGTGCTGAGAAGCCTAATCTAGGTTTGATCACAGAGGACAAATGGCTCTCTGCTCTTTGCTCAAATAATACAGTGAAAACACACGCCATCCCCAAAGTGGCGTCGGAGAGAGGAGTGCGACATTATTGAGAAATATCTGTGTTTGTATGCACGCAGGGAAACATAAATCAATGCTATTGATGTGCCCACAAATGAAATAAAATGTAGAGTAAAGCGACTGGATGCCAACATTATTATCAGGAGAAGATGTGAAGTGAAATAGTTGCATGAGCATTAATACAAAAGGCAGATTGCTGTTGATTTTACTCCGACACACCATAAAGTGTTTTTGTCGTGCGAGTAAACAAATACTTGTTTTTTTTTTTCTGACTCAATTTTCCTCAGTTGTCATAGAGCAACAGTTACAGTCTGGAAGATAAAATGTACCTTGAAACAGAATAATGGAAATTGTTCAACATTTGAGAGGGATATGCTGATGCAGTTTCAATGACATGCGAGATAGCTACGTAAAAGCCCATAACTACTACTATAGACACGGGAGCGTAATGTAGTCTTTTGAGCGTCTATTGATAGATTTAGATCTGAAGCATTTGTGACATTCTTTTACAGGGTAAACAAGACAAATGCTTATGCTTACTTCTCAACATGATGGTGGAGCAAGCAAGCATTGTTAGTTGTGTACACATGATGAGTGCATGCATGCTGTTCCCCGCCTACTGTTATAACAAAAGTTGCTTTCCCCCCCCCCCCCCCCCCAGCATGCCAGTGTCACGGACACGGATGGAGAGCATTACATGACCCCGGGTGATTTTGTGCAGAAGTATTTGGGCCTGCACACCCAGCCACAGCACAACCCAGACACGGTGCAGCTGATTGCCGGAGTGGCTGACACCACCAAAGATGGGTAAGTCATGTTGTCATGCATGAGCTTGGTTGATGAAAAGTGGCAATATATATATATATATATAAGTATCACTCAGCTTAAGAAGCAGGGTGTCTTACTCAGGCAAATTGGTGCTGCCAAGTCTTAGAGACACCTTTGAGAACATGTCAGTGCTGTCAGGAGACGTGTTTCTCGTTGAAATATCCAACTGTGTTTTTTTTTTCAACTGAATGATTTCATATAATTTTGCTGCAGAGCTTCTCGGTCAATTTCCCAAAATGAGGCCTAATTACTGCTTGGAGGTGGAAAATCAGTTATGCCTGTTTATAGCGATAGTATAAAGAACAATAATTGTGTATTAATAACTCATGAAAATGTTCAGGGATTACTCAGTCTCTCCATTGTGTCTCTGCTGTAGGTTATGGTTTCAGCTAAGCTGTTAAAACTAGAAGTAAAAAAAGTAATTGAAGGGTTATTATGTCCATGTGGTTTTACACAAGACATATTTCTTTCTTTTTCTTTTGTTTTTCTCTTCCAGACTGATCTCTTTCCAGGAGTTTCTGGCTTTTGAGTCAGTTCTGTGTGTCCCAGATGCTCTTTTTATAGTAGCTTTTCAGTTATTTGACAAGACTGGCACTGGGGACATCTCATTTGGTATGTATTTCCTGTCAAAACCATCCACAATGATGTCTTTCTGTGTATGCATGCTTTGTCCTTAAATGTATTGATTGGGAATCAGTTTTGCAGATTGTCTTTGTAATGCACACAAATCTCACTGTTTGCCTTTGAGAGAAACTAGCATATTTTTATTGACAAATTCACAGTAATGGTAGTCCACTTCATATATATGCTTTGCTAAAGCCTAGCAGAAAAAAGAGAGAGTGAATGCCACAGCATGTTCATGTGAAACAAACGCACGTCTTTTGGCTGGTTGCTGATTTCATTGCAGTGGGAATGGTCTTTTAGTATTGCTGAGTGTGGGTATGGCGTCTAATGCTGCAGAGAGGGGTGCTCACGCTATCCGTGGGGTGAGTGGACGCTCTTCGAAGCGGGGCTTGTGAGAGAAAGTCAGAGGTTGGTGTGAGGCCCAGATGATAGTTTCTGGACAGGGGGAAAAGCCACACTCAGTGCACAGCCATTTCAGCTACATCCATGTGCTTCAAAAACCCCAAACCCAAACCTAAACCCTAAATTGCCTTAAGGAAGGTGTCAGCCCCAGGCCTTGGGCCCTGACACATGTCTCTCATAGACTCAGAGTGTACTGTACGGAGGTGCTGGGGGTTTAAGGCTCATCTGAGCCACTGCAAAGCTGAGCTGACTGCAAACAAGCAGCCAGAAAAACCTCTGAAGTAGACATGACATGCCCAGGGATGCTCTCTGAATCTCCTCTGAAATAAGACATGACATGCTCAGGGATGCTCTCTGAATCTCCAGGGACCTTCCCATTGTGCTGATGAGGTCATCCACAAGACCCCCAGCCCCCTGCTATATTACAGTGAGTACTGACTGGGTCTGCACTGACTGCCGCCCCCCTCAAGAACTTGGATAAGAGACTAGCAGATGGCTCTGCATTGTGCCAGTCTGTAGCTATAGCAGTGTATTTTTCTCTACTGTTAATGGGTCTGGGCTGGGCGACGGGCCAGAGCTGAAATCGTGTTCTCTGCACACAGAAAATGTAAGAGATATCTTCAGCGAGACCACGGTGCACCATCATATCCCTTTCAACTGGAACTGTGAGTTCATCAAACTACATTTTGGAAATGACCGAAAGAAGCACCTCAGTTATCTGGAGTTTACTCAGTTCCTGCAGGTAGGTAGGAAAGTGGAATTGCAATGGTATGTGTGAGCTACAGTAATACAGATGGTATGTCTGGGATGTTTCTAAAATACAGTATTTTCCTCTTTCTTCCCTGTGATGAAGAAGTTGCTATATTATTATGGGTAGTGGAATTTGAGAAAGTTTTGTGTCGTGTGATTTGCTGAGAACCTGTATTTCTAAACTAGAGCAGGCTGCTACAAACAAGTCAGGCCTCCACAGATTTCATCCTGCCACCTTGTGGAAGTGAACAAACTCCCTGAGAGAAAAAGGCTGGAGACCTCAGTGCTTAAGTGCTGGCTGTAAAGTATAATAGAAGCAAATGCAATAGCCCAGCTCTCTTTAAAGGCAGCTTACCTGGAACTCACACAAAGGCGGCCGCTAACCTGATAACCCGTGCCGGGGAAACACACGGGCGGAATACAAAGGTGGGCCGGTGCCTCTGGATCAGATGTAACCGCAGACGGTTGCGGCGGCTTCTCATGGCATGATGAGTTAGGCAGATCACAGCAGTCTGCTGGTAGTATCTGATTAGCTCTGACAGCAGCGGGGATGGGTGGGCAGGATAACACCACCCCTACCCCCCACCCCCCCTAAACTCTCTCCCTTTCTCTTTCTCTCTCTCTCTCTCTCTCTCTCTGATTGCACCCTCGTCCTGTTAAAGCCCCCCTAGTCTCCCACCTGCCCCCTGTCTCCACACCCCTCCCCCTCTCTCCATCCCTCAG
>JAGFZM010000527.1:116800-132132 GCA_017657215.1 Limnothrissa miodon | reverse complement strand
ACACACACACACACAAACACACACATTGACACTTTCAGCATGCTTACATCAGCCTCTGTGTCTATTCTTTGATAGATTGTGTATCATTAAGCTGAAACACATCAACCTCCAACTAGCAAACACACACAAACTCCAAAAAAGCATAGATACACACACATGCGTGCACACACACACACACACACACACACACACACACACACTTTGCAAGTCTTAGGGGCATTTCTGAATGTCAGGAGGACTAAATGAGTGCAGCGGAAATAAATGAAAGACAAATTATGTTTCATAACGAGTTTTGCAGAGGAACCAGACAATGATGGATTTCCCTTTGTGTCACTAAAGGCTAGATATTTGGCACTGGTGTGTGTGTGTGTGTGTGTGTGTGTGTGTGTGTAAGAGAGAGAGAGAGAGAGAGAGACTGTGAGGGTGATTGTGTGCTGTGTGTGAGTGTAGCTGTGTGTGTGTGTGTGGGTGTGTAGTGTGGTTTGGGTGTGTGTGTCTTTTGCAGACCCGCAGTTAAAGTCCCCGGTTCATCAAGTGATCTCGTGACCTTACATTACCCAGTTTTCTGTCTTTGTGTCCTTGCATCACCCAGTTTGGTTGGTATTTGTTTAAATAAATGTGATCGTTTGGGCTGTATAATGTACATAAAAAAGCATAATAATAATAATAATAATAATAATAATAATAATAATAACAATAAGATCATTCAATATTTTCTCATGATCTGCCACATCTATAATATTGAATAGAATAGAATATAGAAATAGAATAGTGTGTGTGTCTGCTTGTGTGTGTGTTTAAATAATTGATTTGTAAGGATTGTGTTGCGGCTGGAGGTGGTCTTTTGTAAAGGCCGCTCATTCATTATTGATCTGCTTCTCTGAGTCCCTTCATATCTAGTCTCTCTGCACCTTTCTCCTGTGGACAATGCCAACTCTACACACACAGACACACACACACACACACACACACACACACATCATTCCATTCATATCCATTCTCTCTACCCCTTTCT
Source organism: Limnothrissa miodon (assembly GCA_017657215.1). Classification (NCBI taxonomy): domain Eukaryota; kingdom Metazoa; phylum Chordata; class Actinopteri; order Clupeiformes; family Clupeidae; genus Limnothrissa; species Limnothrissa miodon. The sequence continues at coordinate 131,117 of JAGFZM010000527.1, read as the reverse complement.
CCTGTGGACAACACTAGCTTGCACACACACACACACACACACACACACACACACACACACACACACACATTCATTCATTCATGTTCAGTCTCGCCTTGTGAACAACACCAGTTCGGATTTTGATTCTTTACTCTGCTCTTTAGGCATCAGAGACTGCATTCAAAGGCAGTCACACACACACACACACACACACACACACAGTGTAGATTTATGCCAAGAGTACTTTAATGAAGACTTCAGTGAGGGCTTTCATATTGGATATAATAAGGACTTTCATTATGGATTTTAATAAGGGCCTTTGACGTGTGTGTGTGTGTGAGTGTGTGTGTGTTTGAAAGCCATACATTTACTAGCTATATACAGATTTTAAATAATGTCTCTCTGTGTTAGTGCGTGTGGTTTATGACAGCTCTTCACCTAATTTCCTGGATGGCTGGATGACCCATAACAAACAGTCAGGATCAGTTTACACAGTCATTAGCTCTCATCACAGCATATGGGCAAGCCGTCAGGACACCACACATACAAAACGCGACACACACGAAACACACAAACATTCACACACACACGCAAAAAAAAAGAATAGCGATTGTATATCTAAATGACTGCATGCTGCAATCTTTAATGACCCTAGGCACTTGAGTTAGCCGCTTGAGCCATGGATCTGCCCAAGATTTCTTCCTAGACCACAACAGATGTCAATTGTGAGTTTTTCCTTGCACGTGTTGCTCATGGGTGCTCTTTGCTGTGCTGTGCTACCAGACTTTCGAATAAAGTGCTGTATAAATAAAAAGAACACTCCTTTATCGACGGTATAATTTTTGGTTATTGAAAAGAGAAAGAGGGAGAGAGAGAGAAAGAAAGATTTTTTTGGAAGAAGTAAATTATCTATAGGAACAGTGAGGATAGAAAATAGGAAAGTACTTAGCAGCACTCATAACTTTTCAGCTGGAAAAATTAACTTTAAAAATGCATTGACATCACGGCAGGGCTGTGTGTGTGCATATGTGTGTGTACAGTACAGTATGTGTGTGCCCAGAGCGACAGACCAGCAAGCTAATGGGGTGCTTTTGTGGCTCTGTGTTGAGTGCCCGCAGTCTATCTTCCTCTTGATACAGTCAATTCTACTAGATTCCTTTGTCATATTTTTATTTAGTTTTAATGTACTGTTAAAGAGACACTGCAAATTCCAACAATCTCTTTATTGTAGCAAAACATATATCAGCACTGTTATGAGGTTTCTGGATAGCCAGTTTTGTGTATATGTGTGTGTGAGTGTGTCTGTGTGTGTGTGTGTGTGTGTGTGTGTGTGTGTGTGTGTTTTGAGTTTGTGTGTTTTAAATAACTGTTTAAATAGCATTAGCATCATTACACGATTTTGGACTCGTGTCTGTGTGTGTTTTGAAATAAATATTTAAATAGCATTAACATAATAAGCATCAGTGAGTCTTGTCTGTGCTTTGTCTGGATTTGTTGTTGCTTTTGTTGTTATTGTCTCCTATCACTAAAGGATATTATTAGTTCTAGTTATTAGTTCCTGAATCAAGAATATTATTAGTTCTAGTTATTATTTTCTGAATGAAGGACAAAATAGATTTGGGTGCAGATTTAGATAGCCAAGATACATTCTGGCACACCTGTCTGTGTGTATGTGTGTGTGTGTGTGTGTGTGTGTTTGTTTGTATGTGTGTGTGTGTGTGTGTATATGTGTGTTGAGTATGACTATGCAAGATTTACATGGCAGAGGTACATTCTGGCACACCTGTGGCTACACACCTGGTTGGAGAAAATCCGTTCTGACTGAACAGAAGCCGAAGTGCAGGCCCGCATACACACACACACACACACACACACTCGCTACTCTGACACAGAGGATATTGGAAAGCCATGAGAGCAGCAGTCAGACACCATTTCACATGACTCATTTACATGCGTGACAAAACACAGAGACACACACATACACACAGATAGACACACTAAAACTAAAAAAATATGCCCTCATAAACTGCATTCACACACATACATTTCACTGCAAGGGAAGGAAAACAAACACACACTCTCTATTACAATAACACACACACATACACACACATGCACACTTAAAAGCTTTAGGGAGGAACTGTCATCCTTCATCGTGTCCTGTGGTGTGTTTGACACTGTAAAGTGCAGTTCCAGAGGAAATGTTACGGTTTAGATCTGATGGCTAACACACTCGATCAGTGGGCATCATGTGTGTGTGTGTGTTTGTCCATGTGAATGTGTGTGTGTGTTGGGGATCTCCATGCCTCTGCTTTTATTAGAAATGACATAGTAAAAGAGTATGGCCAGTGTAACATCACTCCAGTTTTCTGGTAGGAGACCCAATGCAGTAACACTTTACTTGACGGGTGCTATCATAACACATTCATAGCAGCTGTCATAAACTGCACATGAAGCATTCATAACTGTTTCATGAGACATTCATACCAAACCTTTCATGAATGTGTTAGACTGAACAACGACAATTTGTCAAAATAAAAGTCCAACAATCGCAAATTAGCTTTGTCGTTTTTGTTCCAAACCTCTTATCACTTATGTCAATTTGCTAGTCCAGTGCCAAAAAGACAGAACATGGTGAAGCAAATAATTTTCGTTCCTTAATGCTAGTTTTTTTTGTAAGGTAACCTTTGAAGATGATGTCTCATCTTTTGCAACTGGGAATGCTCATCCGTTCCAGGTTACACAAATGTGGGTCAGCTGAATAGGCTAGTTTATATCACAGTGAAAATTCAGTTATTATGAATACTTCACAACCCTTTATAGTAAAGTGACAATTGATGTAGACTTCATAAGATATTCACAACATATATATGTTCTGGAGAAAGAAAAAAACAAACAAATAAATTATTTGCTTGACCATGTTCTGTCTTTTTGGCACTGGACTAGCGCATTGACTCATGTGATGTGACCAGGTAAGAGGTTTGAAACAAAAACGTCAATGCTGCTTTGCGATTGTTGAACTTTTATTTTAACAAGTTGTTGTTGTTCAGTCTTCCACATTCATGAAAGGTTTGGTATAAATGTCTCATGAAACAGTTATGCTTCATGTGCAGTTTATGACAGCTGCTATGAATATGTTATGTAGGCACCCGTCAAGTAAAGTGTTACCAAAAAAAGTTTACATAGAACACAAGATACTGCATTCTGCACTGCAGAACCTCAGCAATGTGATTTATACTTATAGTGCATTTATACTGATTTCTTAAGCCCTTTTGACCAGCTGATTGTTCGTGTACCTGTTGGTGAACACCTTGCTGTAGTTATACACCTGGATCTCCAGAATCTCATTGCCATCCACCGTACTCCCGATTGGCCAGCGAAATGCCTGAAACAAAACAGACACTTGGTCAATCTTTGCATAATACGCCACTCTTCATCTGTAACTTTTTCTCTCATACAGTAGCTGTTTACCACTGCATTGAAATCTGTGTACTGTCCTCTTTGATTGGTGAAAAATGTTCAGCCATGTTATCTGTCATTGTACAATTTCTCTTAAACATGACTAGGACCTTGTAGAACTAGCCTTGTAGAACTTATATAATTTCATAATGCTATTCTTACTTAGACATACACTTTCCCGGACATATACAGTAGGTGAAGTATAAACATCACTACTGTCGGTTAAGTATACACTATTCACCTATGAATGAAGTATGACCTTTCCCACTGTAGGTAAAGTATGCACTTATCTGTTGTAGATAAAGTATAATTCCCCCCTGAAGGATGAGTATGCCCTTCTCCAGTGTTTGAAATATACTTTCATCCCCTGCTGGGTGACCAATGTGATGAGGATTGCTGTCTGGGAGGTATAATTATAAACCCATTACTAATGGCAATGATACTATCTCATTCTCTGTCTCTCTCCTCTCTCTCTCCCTCACTTATTCACTTCCTCTATTTTTGTATTCTTTCCTTTCATTTTTTCTTTCCCTCTTTTTCTCTCTTCCCTTTTCTTTATCTTTATCCATCTCTCTCTCTCTCTCTCTCTCTCTAATGCAGGCTTAAAGGACACACTTAAAGGACTTGGAGACATGAGGGAACACCTGTGATGTGATCCATTAGCCTGGGGCTCCCATCTGCTGCAGTAAGCTACTGGCACTAGAAAGTAGGTACATGTAGGGTGAGGGATTGGCTGGGGCAGTCTCAGTGTGTGTGTGTGTGTGTGTGTGTGTGTGCGTTTGCACTGTATGTGTGTGTACACAGTTATGCTATGCTATGTACGACAAAGGTGTCAAAGGATCATCCATCTCATGTAAACACAATGTACATTTACATGCATGAAAAGAAAACTCAATGATTTTATTAGTTATGTAGTTAGATCTACAATCTAACTTTTAAAATGTATGTATACACCTTAGTCAGTCAAACATTAAACTATTATATAGACTAATATAAACTATTATAAAATCTAACGAAATTGGACTACTCATAATCGAACTATGAATACTCATGATACGTCTACATGTATGCTCCTAATGTTATTTGAAATCAGATTTCTCTTGGCAGGCAGACAGGCAGTAGCAAAAATCAAACTGACACAACCCCTCTAGAAATGATGAAGCCACGGAGGTCGTTTGCTGGCAACATCTCAAGGCTTGCACAGCACGCACATGTCTCAAGAGCAAACAGTCAAAAGTAAAGTACGTACATACCTACAGCACTGCAGCTTTGGCAATCTCTTCCCTCATACAGTATTTCCATCTAATACTGTATCCCCATCTTCAAACTTATGGAGGTTTCTATTTTAGCATGAAGCATTTTTTATTTAGTCACCTACTTTCTGACTGAGTCAAAAAGTCAAAAACACTCTGAATAAGTCAGTTCTCTGTTTGTGTGTGTAAACTTGGTCAAATCTGACACTCTAGTTAATTTATTGGTTTGGTCATTGCTAGTAGCTGGATTTAGATGTGCATGTACACTTGCGGTCTATCACAACCTACTCAAGGTTTTGCCACTGAACACAAACACACAGGTACCTGGACACACACACAAGCAAACAGAAACATGCACAATAATCCAGGTAGGCCTATCTGTACATACACAAGCACAAAGACACAAGCATAAACATACAGAAACCTGCACACACACAAGCAGACAAACACACACACACACACACACACACACACACACACACTACCATTGGCATCACAGAGTCATGCGGTCTGCTTCGTCATCATGGTCAGACTGGTCAGGTAAATACCGCAATCAATGCAGTTAACCAGGAGGAAATAGGCTACAGACCCTGCAGCACTAAACCACTGAACACACGTTTGCGTCCTGATCATTTAAAAGAACACCACACACTCAAGTCTCAATTGAGAATATCAATGATGAGGCTAATGAGATCATGATAGAGAGAAGAGAAGAGAGAAGGAAAAAAGAAGGAAAGAGTGAAAAAGACAGAAAAAAGCAGTATCGACCCGGGTAGTGCAGAGAGAAAAACGAGTCATCGATCATCACTATTGAGCATCTCTACAACAAGAAATAGCACACGCATAAACACCCCCACTCTGTGTCCATCTCTCTCTCTCATTCCTTCACTATCTTTCTCACTCCACCACACTGCAAAGTTTCTCTGAATTTCTTTCGGTCATCACAAAAGTACCAGAACTTTGTAACAGAAAACCACTCACACAAAATGCACAGATACTGTATAGAGCTTGTTAGCGGTCGTTACGTGCAGACCCGAGCATCAATTAAAGGAAACAATTTTTTCCATTCATTTCTTCATAGACGTTTTAAAAAGCCCAGTTCTTAAGCCATTTAGCCTCAAGTTTATGAGGTACCTAGAAAGTACATGACCACCATATTCATTCCTCGTCAAAAAAGACATTAAGAAATTAAGGTAATGGAATTACCCAGACAAGCCAGACTATGACATCTAAATGTATTACTGTGTAGCCTTATCAAAAATGACTTTTTTCTTCTTGACTGTCAAAGAAATGCCCAATTCTAAACTTATAAGTTGCATCTAGAATTCCAGGTTATAAAGTACAAGACTGTTTTACTTGTCCGACAGAAGGAACTACATATTCCATAAGTTATATCATTTCTAACATTTACAACCTCATGGTCATACGTTTTATAGTGCTAGATCACAGAGGCCTGTATTGAAATGAATAAGAAAGACCTGGTGGTTTGCTGTGAGCAGATTACTCTCCAAGCCTAGCACTAGCTAAATTCCTAGTCACTCAAACACAAATACACCATATACCACAAATTTCTCCATTAACACACTTTTTCCATAACAAAATGCATATATATTCTTGTTTATCTCATTTATGCACACATTTGCACACACACACACACACACACAAATGATGAGTGTTTTGGTGATTAACTGTGGCAGCAGTGAGAAAAAGTATCATGGCTTGGAACTAATGTGACATTACATCATACATCATACTATTCAGAGAACACAAAACACACACATACAGACACACACACAAAGGCAGACATTCACCATTAGTATAGCTGCAGGCACTTGAGCAGAATCTGCTGATGGCAGCGTCGCCAAGCTGGGGTGTGAATGTTTGTGTATGTGTGTGTGTGCATATATTGTAGTGGTGAATGTGCCCACACACACACACACACACGTTTCCCCTGGTGTGTGCCTCTAGGTGCTTGCTAGCATGGATCTGCTGATGGTAGTATCGCCTAGCTGGAGAGTGCGAGTGCACAGGCCACCAACTGGGTCTCATTTGAAAGCCATTAACAGTGTCTGTGAGTGTGTGCGTGTGTGTGTGAGTGTGTGTGCATGTGTGTGTGTGTGTGTGTGTGTGTTTACAAGTGATAAAAATCAGTCTCACTCCTCATGGGGCAGATAGATGAAGAGAAGGCAGGAGAAGTCAGAAAAAAGAAGAGAAGTGAGAGAGAGAGAGAGAGAGAGAGAGAGAGAGAGAGAGAGATACCCTTCCTCTCTAAACAACTCTAAACAAACCATAATAAACAAACAAATAAATAAATAATGCAGCCTAACTAGAGGCCTCTGGGCAATGCTGAAGGGGAGAACACCACACTCTGGATTAGATCACACTACATCTGCTGCAGTCCCAGGTGCATGTGGCTGCCTTAGCTAGCTGCTTTAGGACACCTTCAGGACATGCAGAGCCTTTTAGGCTTCAGCACCAAAGCATTGGGGTTGATTGTATGAAGCCACGGCCGGACAATAATTTTATAATAAATGATATGTCCCACAGAATGTTGGTTCCGGGATATTTTAGTTCCCGCTGGGACGCATTTTACTGTAGCACACACACACACATTTCAAACAAACGTGCCTCTGATAGCAGCAGCTGTTGGAGTCAATTTTGGAGAATTTTGAAGTCGGACAATACAACCTCCCAGTGAAGTACGGGTCTGTGCGATTTGGAGGTAAGTTATTTCTCCATAATGTCTTTGTTTTCTGACTTTGCTAATAGTGACAGTGGCTTTCACAAAGTAGTCCTTTAACAAGTTCACAATTCAGACAAAATCTAGCTAGTAACGTTAGACTAGGGTAACTAAGGGCTCACAAATTAGCTGGATTTGTACTGTACGTAACATTAAATCCATACGCCCGTTGTTTTCGATTGTAGTTTGTATTTCTGCATAGCAACTTTTATCGATAGCTGCCTTCTAGAGTTTAACCGTGCTTCCTTTTAGAATGTGCCGGATGGCTCTCCCGTCGCAAGATGTCATGTGTCCTTGAGTTCAGAACGGAGATAAAGGTGTTTTTGGAAGAAGAGCGCTTGTATAAGGCAGTGGGCAAATTTAATGATGAACCATTTCTGATTAAACTGGCTCAGGCCTATCTCAGTGATGTGTTTGCTAAGCTGAAGGAATGAAATCTCCAGCTTCAAGGCAAAGACAAGCATCATTGTGTGTGTGTGTGTGTGTGTGTGTGTGTGTGTGAGTGTTAATGTTTTGAATGTTAATGTTACATCTGGCGCTATAATGTTAATACAGATTTAGAGATGGATGCTGATGATGTGGAAGTACATCATTGTAAACCTGCCTGAGTGAGTGTGTGTGTGTGTGTGTAGGGAGGCGGGGGTGGGGGTGGGGGGGGGTAGTCTAAACGTCATATATTGCCTTTTACAGAAACAAACGCAATGTAAACAAAAAGTTACCATAAAATAACATAGTTGTTTTTGGAGGGGTGCTTCAGGCCTAGTAATATTATATTAAAAATAAGTATTATTAGCTTCCAGCCTAATAATAGCCTCCATATTTACAATAGTAGTAGTGTGTAATACGGTACAAAACAGTACAATTACAGCCATGTAGTTTTCTGTAAGGTATGCATCTGGTAAAAAAAATGTTCAATATAGCCATTAAAGACCTGAGACTTGACTTGGACTTGGGACGAAAGAATTGAGACTTGACTTGGCATTACCCCTCATAGACTTGAGATTTGACTTGGACTCGTGCACAAAGACTTAAGACTTGACTTGGAAAAAATGACTTGTGAACATCTCTGGTATTCCCTGAGTCAATGTGCAGGTTTGCACAGAACTATTGCTGGTGAACTCTGTGTGAGCAGTGTTGCAAAGTTGTGGTACTTGTGATGAGAGAGATAAATTCAGAAAAAAACTTGGTGGATTCAGAAAATTTAGTATAATCTAATCTAATCCAATCTAATGAAATGAGTACATTGACAAAGAGTACCTGTCATACATGACAGCAAACAAAATCAGTAAATAATATCCTACTTTCAGAAAAGTCCCATAAATCTGTGTGCAGCCAATAGTGTTTGTCAGGTAGTGAAAGGCAGTGATGAAAGATCTAGTAGCTGCCGACTAAGATAACAGCGATGACAGCAAACCTCTGCAATCTTTTAAAATGTTGGGTCATTCAGCTTAATATTGCTGAAACTCAACAAGACTACAGCCAATAGAACTACTTTCAGCAACCTACATAATATTTAGATAAGCTGCAATCAAGGCAGTCACGTCAGTGCACAAGTGAAAACTGGAGTGAGGAACACTCAGTACAGTAGACTAAGATTGAATCACACATATCTGTGGTGTTTCTGTTGTCTGCTTTGATAAATTGACCAAAAGTTGCCTAGGCACAGCTTGTCATGACATAAAACACTGTGCTGGAGGCGCTGTGGCTCAGCGGGCTAAGGCGTCGTGCCATGACTCCGGCGACCTGGGTTCGATTCTGACTTGTGGTCCTTTGCCGATCCTTTCCCATCTCTCTCTCCCATTCATTTCCAGAGAGAGAGAGAGAGAGAGACCCAGTGGGGTGTCTCTGGAGAGGTACAGTAGGAGTAGCTGTGATTCCACCTAAGGAAAAGCTCCGAGGTGGGCGGAGGAAGCACTACTAAGCCCCTGGGATTGAAGGAAGTAAATGGACAAGAAGAAGACAAGGGGGTCCACAGGGAGAAAAGGCACCCAGGAGTGAGAGGGAAGATAATTACTGTGAGACAGGAAATCCTTGGAGCTCCTTTCATCCTTAGAGTTCCCATCAGAGAGAAGATCCGTCTGCGCTCCAAAGGCTCCAGGGCTACAGTCATATTGCTCATATTATCACCCGGAGAAATGAAATACTGTTTTCTGAATGGCTGGCAGGGTATGCAGATGTAGTAGATGCTAAAAAACTTTTATCACCATCCCCACCATCAAAGCTCTTTTTGAATGCTTACTACATACACAACTATATGGCAACAATAGTAACCAACAATAGTAACCAACAATTTAACTAGCTAATTCAGCAATTTCTACAGTATATTACTGTAAAGCACACAGTAATATACTGTGAACGACTTAAACAGTAAATTACTGTATTTAGAACAACATTCTGGTGATCGGAGCAGTGCATTTTTGAAATATGCGGTAGGTTACCAGGTTTTTTAAAAGTGCAGTAGCGTACTGTAGTACTGGTCTTTTTTTTGTTGTTTTTTTTGTTTTTTAACCCGCCCCTACACAGCAACAGGATCTGCAGCAGATCCGCCGTCATATCGCTGAATCATATTTGCTACTCCAGATTGTATCAGCTCACGGTTGGTTGGGGTCTGTTGAATAAAATTATTCTGAACTCCACTTCGGCAAGATTCAGCCAAAGATCTTGGAACCCTCTCTGATTCAGCTGCTCCAAGGAATACGAAAACGGTGTAAGTAGAAATTATTTTTTCGCCGTTACTACCTTATGAGTAAAATATACATAGGCAAAACACATAGGCAAAAATGTACATATTAATTGCTTGTCAAGGTTTTGATTGTATGGTGCTTTATAGATAGAACACAGAAACCCCAACTAAATTACAAATGTAAAACCATCAATGTTGCTGGTCTACAGATGGAAAGCTAACGCACGGTTTGGCTCTCATGCTAACACACTAGTTAATAACAAAGCTGAGTGTAACAAAATGTGAACGGTCTCATCAACTTTATTCTGTAATATTTAGGACGTACATTTCTCTGAACTTGTGATTCTTGTTATATAAATACATGAATAAGCACTTACGAGCCGACATACAAGGGTAGCTTAGCTTGATAAATGTGTGTTACTCAACCACACTAGCTAGTTACCACCAAAGATTCTAGAGCGCTACACTCTAGAATCTTTGGTATTTAGTTCACACAAGATTACAAACATGTACTTTTGAACTATCGGTGTCATTTTGGTTTGATGATTACAATTATTTTTTTATTTATCTGTCCAATTATTTTCTGCCGGACCGGTAATGCTACAGCCTGCTAACTGTAATGCTAATGCCTACAGTTTTGACGTTATAGCAACCACCATTCCCCACTGCTTGGACCATTGACTGTACGGACATTGCATAGCAATGGCTTGCTTGTCTAAAACGACGAAGTAATGTGTTTTGTTTTCATAACTTGCTCATCTGCTGACCAAAGACTTTTTTGTACAATGACAGGGTGAGCAGAATGATTTTCATAATATCCTACCCTCGACTGAAAGTGAAGCTGCAACCTGTTCATTGAACGGTGGGTTTTGTCTGTCTGTATTGTTTTTTTTCTAATCATAATAGTTCTAAGATTTTTTTGACTATACTGTAGTTGTATTTTATTAAGTTTTATTAAAGTGTATAATATAATATTATTATATTATATTATAAGTCTCAACTGTATGAAAGGTACTAACTATTTATATTTTCATAGGTTTGTGAAAAATGATGGCAGTTTTTCCAGGATTCTTCATGTGGCTAAACACAGCAGTGTACAGGAATGTTTTTTTAATGGTGAATGGCATACTAATGTTCCCTTTTTCCACTGACATATTCGGACCAGGTAGGTTAAGTTTGTTAAGTTTGTATGTATATATGAACTGATCAGTTTATACATCCAATATGGATTAGAAGAGACAATTGTAATTCAAAAAGTACAAAATGTGCCTTTGTGTGTGTCCTCTATTATGTTTATTTTCACATTTAATGTTGTTATATGTTCTGTGACTGCTTTGCTTAGATTCTTCTTCTTAAGAATAAACCCAGAGGAGGGAACCAAATGCACATCACAAACAGGACTAAGCCGCAAGACTGGACAGACAGTGAAACGAAAGGCAGAAACCATCAGCAGCAGCAGAGTGGTGTCATTCATCTCAAAGCTTACCGAGACAGCGACTAGGTAAGAAATCAGAGACATGCATGTACACAATAACATGTACATGTAAGTATATCTCAAAATATTGCACCTTTGAGAGTCTAACGAACAAAACCTTGTTTATGTTCTCTTGTCTTAGTATCCATGGATTCTCCACACTGCCTGCCTTGTCTGTATTTTTGCTGCTTGTAAGTTTATTTTTGATCTTGTTTGTTCTTGTTTACCACAATGTTTACACTGTCCTTGAAAAGTGTCCCTTTCCTAAGTGTTTAAAAAAATGAAAAGAGAAAAAAAAAATTGAAAAAAGAAAAAATAACAAATAAAAACATAAACAGATAAGAAACTTAAGTATATACTGATTTACATGTTTTTCCTGTAGTACCTTCGCTCTTGAGATGTTGCCTGAATATGTTTAAATGAAAATGTATGTGTGATCTGTTTAAATAATATTTGTGTCACATAATATTTGTTTCTTATGTAATTATTTAATAAAAATATGAAAATGATCAAAATTGGTGTGTGAATGGCTATATCTGTGTTTTATATTTGTGTGTGATTAGATAAGAACTGAGAACTGCACAGTACTGCAGGCCAAGACCTGTAGCTGAAGACCTACAGTAATATACTGTATACAGAAATACAGTAGTGATACTGTATATTTGGATTACAGTAGCTGTCAACCTACAGTAATATACTGTATACTGAAATACAGTAGTGATACTGTATATCTGGATTACAGTAGCTTACTGGCAACCATGCTGCCAGTAGGCTACTGTAAAAACCTTTGGAAATGTCTAACAGTGTATGACCGGTACTGTCTATCTGTGCTGATATTACAATGCTGACCTCAATGGTTATATTGATGTTCAATTTGATATATTCTCAACACTAGTAGTATAGTGTGCTCATTTCAACATACACAAACACAAGGACATTGATTATTATGTTTGTGGTGTTTATTCCCAGAGTGTGGAAATGTTTTTGCATGTTAATGTTATGCAAGTGTCTGTAATTTATTATATGACTCTCGTGTGTGTGTGTGAAGCACTGCTATGGAATGAAATGTTCTTGCCTCACTCACTTTAAGATAGAGGCTTTTGGCCCTTATGCAGGAGGAGTGGTGTTTTATACTCCCGTGTCCGGCTTAGACCCTCTGATGTGTAGGAAAGTGTTGTCAGACACTTCAGTGTGTGTCTTTGCCTGTTTGTGCAGATATGTCGTCTGTGAGTCTCTGACACACACACACACACACACACACACACACACACACACACACACACTGTCCTGCGGGATTGAGTCTCTTTACTGCTGTGAGACCTGTCACTAGAAGCAAACAGCCTGCAATCTGTACACACACACACACACACTCACTCACTCCCTCTCTCACACACAAACACACACTGGTAGAAAGACAGCCTAATTTAGCTGTAGTTATCCCTCATCGCTCCACCACACACAGAGAGAGAAAGAGAGAGAGCAAGAGAGGGGAGAAAAAAACAATAGACTCTAATTCCAATGGAAATCTTTCAGGGACAAAAAACTACACAGTGGAGAAAGAAAGAGAGGGCAATTAGGGTCCTCTTTTGAACTTCCTCTTTTGGACAAATAACAAAACATAACAGCCTGTGAGACTGGCATGCAAAGCTCACAAAAGCTTTGAATCTGATCCATTACTTCAACACGGCCCCATGGAAAGCCCTCCTTTATTATCATGCCATGATACCATGGACGACTCCAACTGACCATACCACAACATGACTCTATGTAAAACCCTGATCCACCATGACCCTATGGACAGCTCTCAGCTACCATGGCATGACAACATCAAGATCAACATATCAGTTCTTGGTTTAAAATAATCATTTTGCTTTTAGATTAGCTTTCTTAAGATTTCTTAAAGTACAGGCAGGGGTGCCACTAAATTTTTGGGGCCCTATGACATTAGCACTTGCAGTCAATCTAACCTTTCCCCCCTTGGTGGTGTCCCTAAGAACAAGTAATCGAATACAATAAACCAGTTTTTACGGTTTTCAGTGTAAATTCAGAATACCATGGAGAGTACAAAGAAAGCGAGTTCATTAACTTGATGTCATTACTTTACCACTAGATTTTCTTTTCTCATTAATCCTGAAAAAGGCTGCAGTATTTCCTCTGGATTATAGTATAATATGAAACCCTATGTTATATACACAACACACAATATAGTGTAGCGCATATAAGGAATCAATGTATTGAAATCAAAAGGGAACAATAACAATGGATGTCAAATACCAATATAACTCCAGGGTGTTATTCAAGCTGAATAATCCATAACAGTGATCAATACTTAAAAGTCAATTTACCTTTAGTTTGTCTAACTTCATTTTGAATAGGAAGAAATAAAAAAAATGTGATAACATAGGGAGGGAGAGAGGGAGAGAGAGTGAGAGAGAGATGTGTGTGTGTTTGTAAACCTACAGTATGGAGAATGTTAGTACAGTATGTAATATCAGTGCACATATGGTGAGAATCTTGGAGTGTAATATCCATCCATGTGCCTGATTATAATAACAATGGCTGCACTGGGCCTGTTAATGGGTAATATGTATCGGTGGTAGCTGCACTGGGCCTGTTAATGGGTAATATGTATCGGTGGTAGCTGAATGGGGCCTGTTAATGGGTAATATGTATCGGTGGTAGCTGCACTGGGCCTGTTAATGGGTAATATGTATCGGTGGTAGCTGAAT
>JAGFZM010000527.1:77385-107012 GCA_017657215.1 Limnothrissa miodon | reverse complement strand
TGTAAGGGGAGTATGCTTTTTCTCAGGTTGTAAGGGGAGTATGCTTTGGTATGTTTGAAAGTCTATTATGTCCTGCTAGCTCCAGTGTGATCATGACAGAGTTGCCTTTTTAAGATCTAGATTCTTAATACCGTATAGTAGAAATCCAGTATGGATATGCTGTCCTAAATGATACTGTATTTATTGTTGTTGATGTCATTATAATACTATTATTTCTTTCTGTAAAATACATTAAAATGCCTTGATGTAAAAAAGTTCTATACAAATAAACGACTTTGCCTTGCTAGTTTTGAGTGAGGTTATTAAAATGCTTAATTTGAAAGACCAGGTTGCCTTTTTCTTTTAGTCCTACCTGGTACTCCCAAAGAGAATTGGGACACTCCTTAACCTTATGTGAAAGCACAAAATACAAGTGGAAGTGCAGAAAAATTGCTAAGAGTACCAATTTGCCGCACTCGATCAGCCATTGAAGAACATGGATGATGAGTTTGCTTCCTATCTTTATTCTGTGCTGTGTCAAAGGTCAGTGATTGTGACCTGGAACAGAGATGGGGATTAACTCACACTAGATGTCTCTAATGCCCATCTCTTTCTTTCTTTCTTTCTTTCTTTCCCCATTCTGTTTCCCTGTTGTGTGGGACTGTGTATGTGTGTTGGTGGGTTTGTGTGTACATTACAGTACAATACTGTAATGTATGGGGAACAAAGTGACTGACCTCATCAAATCTTGCCTCATCTTCACAGTTCTCCAGCACACGTGAATAAAAAGGCAGACCTGTGGAACACAAAACAGTCAGAAACATCAAAGTCTTTTTTTTCTGTCACAATTAATTTATGCAGAAAAGCATAATAGTACATACAGTAAACAACGGAAAAATTACTGAACTAATGTAGACGTCAGAAGAAGCTTACAGGCATTTTAACTTTCATACAAAGGTATTCGTCTCAGAACCTTATTTACAGCCTTGTTATTTGATTTAGATTTTTTTTCTGTTCCTGTGGCAAAAAGTTAAAGTTAGTGTACATTGTCTTTTTCGACCAATTAATTTGGTCTTGTTTTGCACTGCAACCATGTTGTATATCATTTCCTTTTGGTTTGTTATATAGATTATGTAGGGTCTTATGGGTATTGTACAGCGTGTCTATATATTTTATTTGACTACAGTACACATTACATATTTATATGATGAATGAATCTTGTCCTGTTGACTACCTCACCTCAATACCTGACGCAGTCCATTAATTTGACTAATATAGAAGTGGGTCACAGTGGGTTCGGCCACATACACACTCATACATTCATACACTTGAGACAAAGTTGTCTTCAATCAATAATAAATAATCAATAATGCATCCTCTTCAATCTGGGAATTTAGCAAGCAATGCAGTTCACCATCCATAGATTTATTGTTCATATAAAGAGACTGTGTTGAGTGGTTAACTTAAATTTCAAACTGATGTGTCTGTCGAAAACATAACACACGCTGTTTTTATCTCAGAGCATGTGTTAATCAATTTTATTTTTTATCTCAAATTAAAATCACCAAGCACACTCGTTAGTGGATGTAATTGTGATGCTGCTCTCTCTCCCTTTCTCTTTCTCTCTCTCTCACACACACACACACGCACACACACACACACACACATACAAGAGAGAGAAACCGAGAGAAAGAGAGTATGTGTGCGATGGCCTGTCCTTATCACCATTACAAAAGGCCTAGAGGTTTGAATGCATTGTGCCTGAATAAACAGCACGCATGGACAGGGATGAAGGAGAGACATGGCTTTGTAATGATCACCAAGAGAGAGGATGTCCATTCCAGAGACCCTTCAAACAAATACACACACACAAACCTGTACACAAACATAAAAGCAAACATACATGGCATGAACAGACATACAAACCGACAATGCGACCGGATATTCACACACTCACACACACACAAAGTAGAGAAATCTCATGCTCAAAGTCTTATCTTGAACTAAGAGAGGAAGTGTTCAATACCCAGCACAGCAGCAAATTAACAGGGTTTACATAAACAGCTACAGTAAGTGGTGAGGGACAGTACACACACACACACACACATACACAAATGCACACATATCATTCACACAAAGACACATAATTCAAAGGCATACAAACTACACAAAGCGAACACCTGGTGACTTAACAATGCAGCACGCTGGAGTGGACAGATGATGTTTACTTGACACTCTCTCTCTGTCTTCACTGAATGAGAGCTCATAACTTATATACAACTCAGTTCATATGCAAGCCTGCATGTTCATTCAGACAACAACGTACATCTCATTTTTAAATGAGCAAAATAAAGAAAATCGAAATATACTGCAAACTGAACAATGATACCAGCCAAACGCAAGCCACTACAAGCCACTAACTGAGTTCTCTGAGCATGTAATTTAACTAACTTGACGACTTCTGAAGTAGCAGCCACAATTAGCAGGAAAGGGACAGACTTCACCTGCACTGTCCCCTAAGGAGGAAAAGTAATCTTATCACCCCCTGCTGGCAACTACTGAAGACGAGACAGGACCTGCATCTGGCAACCTGAATCACACACCACCTCACACAAGGACCTCAGTTTGTCAGACTCAGGGACCTCACATCTGAGATTGTTTTTGTATGTTATTGTAAAGAGCTATAGTTATTTCCAAAATATAAATGGCACCATGTATAAACCTCAGGTCAGTGTTTTATGCAAACTAAAAATCGAAACAAAACTATGTATTGACCTCACTTGTGTATTAACCTTATCCATAAATTACTCACAGTTTACTAAACATTACCTATAGAATCAGATTATGACAAAGTAGAATGAAAAGAAATTAATTCCCATGTACAGCCCTTACCCTTTTACCTCCTAAATAATGAAATTCTACAAATTAAATTTTTTAACCAAATAATTAAACTTGGTTAACAATTGGAAAGTTTTGGTGCTAGTGCACCAGGGTGACCATATTTTGACTTCCAACAAAGAGGACGATCAGCGTGGCCTCTAGACAAATTCAGACAAGCTTGTTGGTGGTTGATGAACATTATTTGTTATACTTCAATGGTGCAGAAGTAACCTGTAAAAACTTAACAGACTAATAGCTCTCTCAGACTCTTCAAATAAATAATTAAATATTATTCTGAATATGAACTCTTCTGTTCCAGCTTCAACAATCTCTTAAATGTCAAAATGACAAAACTTCAATGAAAAGAATCTAGTTTCATCTTTAGCTTTCTTCTTCATCCTACTTGTCGTCTTCATGCTGTTTTTCCTCCTCATCCTCGTCAGCCCATCCATATTTTGCTCTGCTCTGCACTGCTCCCTCTCTGTGTCTGTGTGTTAGCCTACGTCGTGCAACAAATAGTAATTGTGTAACCGTAATTGTGCAAAACGCCAGTCAATTTACACGCATAATGGTCCTATGAAAAAACTGACATTTTTGTTAATAATAAAACCCGCCAGGACGTCCGGACAGGAAATAAAAAGTGGACATGTCCGGGCAAAAGAGGACGCTTGGCCACCCTATAATGCCCCAAAGGGAACTGTTCTATCCTCTGCACTGGTCACTTTGTACACCTCTAACTACGGATACAGCTTGCAGTAGTTTGCAGGTACAGTAGTTTGCAGACAACTCAGTGTGTCAGGTGTATCAGGAGTGCAGGCCTTTGTGGGATGGTCTAAGACAAACCATTAAATGGTGGTGGACTTCAGGAAAACTGCCCCTTCCCATCTCCTTTGCTGTTTGCTTCCCTTGAGCAGGTAATGGAAGAGATGGTCAGTACATACAAATACCTGGGAGTGCGTCTTGACAATGGTCTGGTCTTCCAGCACACAGAGTCTATATGAAGAAGACTAGCAAAGTCTTTTTTTCTAATGAGAATGCGGTCCAACATCTGCAGCAAAGTCCTCAATATGTTTTACCTGTCTGTCATGGCCTGTGTCCTCCTTGTATGGCGTGGTGCATCACAAACATAATGGATGTTGATGACTTGACAGGCTAGTGGGAAAAGCTGACTCTGTTGTTGGCATGGAAATGGTGTCGCTGGAGTCACATCAGCAGCAGAAAAAAGGACCCTGATGAGACTGACATTTCTACTAGACTGTCATACTGTCATAATTATTTTTTTCCAGAATCATCCAGAATCGTACTATTCATTCTGATACCACCATCTGTAAGGTAGAAACATGTGTTTTGCCTGTCTTCCACTATCTCTGAAAAATACATCAAAGGCCAAAACCTGAAGTCATGACTTATTTATGACTGAATCGGAACCACAAGCTCTGATCAAGTACAGTGGGTAAAAGTACAGCAGTTGAGTACAGCACATGAACAATCATTCATTTATTCAAAAGCAAATGTTTTACTGTAACAGCAAATAATCAAATAAGGTCTGACTAGAATGTATGGATTTGTGTGTGTGTGTGTGTGTGTGTGTGACTTTGCATAAATGTGTGTGTGTCTCATGAAGAATGCTGCATATTAAGAGCATTCTCTAGCAACAACACTACCCTGTTTAGCCAGTCCTTACACACGCACACACACACACACAAACACACATTGCTTTGGACTGAAAAGCAGGATATGAACAAGATCCGAATTCAAACAGCAATAAAATGATTGGCCTATAAGATGCACATCAGGGACGAATGTAACTTATCATCCAGATGAAAAGGCTGCCATTTTAATTCAGCCATCCCATTCATCCTAAAATGTAAAACACACACACACACACACACACTGAGGTGGTTGAACTTGACAATGAAGCACACAAGTTTTTACATGCCATTTCAATCAGATTATCATGTCAACAAATGACTTACACCTAGTACTGTGGTGGTGTAATTTTTAAGGTATAACTTAGTGTTATGTTGCCTTGTTTGTGTGGTGAAACCCATTAGATTTGTAGCTCCAAAACTCTGATGTAAAAGGCCAATTTCTGATGGAACTTATGTGACAGGAAACATATGAGGGAAAAAAGACTTTTCTGTAGTGCGGCAGTATTTTTGCAGTGTCAGTGCTGTATTTTTGACGACCCACTGATACAGTACATACAACATTATCGCTAATTAAATAAAATCATCAAAAACTCGTACCAGACCATTCAATTATAATGCTCTCTCTCTCTCCTTGTGTGTGTGTGTGTGTGTCTGTGTGTCTGTGTGTTTGTGTGTGAGAGAGAGAGGGAGACAGGAAATGAGAGAGATTAATATTTCTAACTTCGTCTTGTTTACACACTATAGTTGTGACAGAAGACTGTGACAGAAGTTAGCAACAACACTGGCTAGCACTGGTCCAGGAGTGCAGTCCCACAAACAGTCCACTCAGCCTCTTATATTCTTGCTCCAGACTGCAGGAAATGTTGTGGTTCCATAATTGGCCCACTTCAGCAATCAGAAGACCCATAATAAGGATCACCCCAGAGACCATTACACTTGACTGCAAGTGATCATTGATCATGGGAGGGTTTTGTCAGTGTGTGTGTGTGTGTGTGTGTGTGTGTTTGTGTGTGTGTGTGTTTGAATTTAGGATTTAGTGTTTAAGAACAAAAGAGTCTGCAGAAACAAAACAAGAGCTGTGAACAAGACTTCAGCTGTTTGTGCATATTCTTTTGCAAAAGCCCTTTTACTTCAACTTCATTCTCCCTAAGTGTTTACTATTCAGCCTCAGTCTGAGTAAAAGGTAGGGGTGGGCGATATAGTCTAAAATTTATATTGCGATATATTTTGAACCATAGACGGTAGATGATATATATCACGGTATACTTTGGTATGTAACTTACAGCATAACAGTTTCTTAATGGTTACCATAGCATAAAGTCAATATGTTCAACAGTTGTTTAGTCATCGTTCGGAGGTGTTTATATTGCACTCTCAAATTCACACAGAAGTAAACTGGTAAGCTGCATTTGAGTCAGGCAGTAGCTGTTCAATTTATAGGCTCTTACAAAGTTTCGTTGTAAGACTGAAAAGGTGCTATCAATAAGGTGAAGCTACAGGTCAACATTTTTTCACATGGTTGTGGAGACGCAATGAGCCTATCACGGTACGCCGATATGACCCAAAATCTCTATCACTGGCCAAATGCATATTGCATACGGTATATATTGTCTATATTGCCCACCCCTAGTAAAAGGTATAAAATCCTACCAGCAAGGCTTTAACTAGGCAGAGGCTTTAACTATAAGTGAGGCCAGCCAATGCTTTGAACAGCACTCCCCAGAAAAAGCCAAGTCGAGACGAAAGCTATCTTTATCTGACCATGAGGATGTGTTCTGTGTTGATTTTTCAGTGATTTCTCCTGCACCAGTGTACCCCATTTCTTACAAGGCCCCAGGCAATGATACACACAAGAGTCGGGAACAAACCCATCGTCAAGTTTTCGAGCGAGCTGATACAGTACATCCTTCCTTTGATAATTACGAACAAGCGGGAACCATCAACAGGGGGTGTTACATAACGCTGGCTTTGTCTCACTCCGTTAATGACAACACCAGTGTATGGATGCTGGCCCATTTAAGAGACAGAGAGACACTACAAAAGGACTTCTCTCCATTAAAAAAACACTCTCCTCTTTACCCCTCTCAAAGCAATTTTTCCTCCTCCAGACACGGCATAGCTGGTAAAAACAAACGTATACAAACAGTCAGGGGTAACCAAGTATATTCCACCCTCAGGAATGCATTCACATGGTTCTATTACAAAACAAACTTCGGAAGCCAGCTCATTCAAAAACTGGCAAAGTACCATTGAAATTAACCAGGTGGTTAATTAGCACAGAAAAAACTAGATCTAAAAAAATGTACAAATCTGTATAATAAGCACATAGAATCCTCAAATCCACACTCAATGTAATAGACCATCTCAAAGACAGAGAATGCTGCTTCTGCAATGAGCTGTATATAGCTGGAGACGACTGAAACGGCCAGAGGTCAGTTTATTGACCTGCACTCATACTGTCAACATAAAAAAGCTCCCAAAGCAATATGATCCTCATCCATTCCCTACTAAAACGTGTATTTTCTGAGCACATTGGGGGTTTGGTCCCTTGAGAACTATAGAGCTACATCTTGGGTCCTTGAGGACCAACCAAAGACATGCGACGCCCCACAGCATAGTAAGCCTTCACAGATCAACACTATACTGTAGGGCCCAGCCCTGCCACCTGTCTCCCACATGAGATAGATTTCTGGGAATGCCTTTGGATACAAATGTTTGAAAAAGGAATTGACAAATCCAATTTATGGTCAGAGTTCTGAGATACTGACTATTTTTGTTTGTTTGTTTGAGCACAAAACATTTTATCCGTGGCTTGCACTGCTTGACTTGGACACATGGAGGGACTATTTTTAGAATTAGTAGCAAAATTCCTTGAATTAATATACCAGAATAAGAGTATAGTTCCATGTAATATCAGCCTACAAAATCGCTACTTTCAATTAAAGGCCCACTAAGCAACATTTTTCAGTTAATTAATCCGTTTCATACTGTTTAGGATGCTAACATGAGTCATTACACAGTGAACGAACGTTGTAGAATGCGCCACTGTGGCCTACAACGGTAGATGCAGCATTTGCAATGTTCAACAGGAGCGGTCTGCCTCCAATAGAATGCAGTGCAATACAATGCAATACAGTGGTCTTTAGAGGGAGCTCGTGAGAGAAAAAAACATAACGTGCTTAGCCCTGCTTTAACTTTTGGTGTTAATATACAGAAGAGTCAAGTTTTAATGAGGAAGATTTCTAATTCACTTTTGAGCAAAATGCAAATAGCCAATGTCTAATCTGATTCAATGATTCATGTGCTACCATGAATGACTAGGTAAACTGCATGGAAAAATAAGGGAAAGTTAATTGACTGGTGGGGAGGTAAACCGTTTTGGTCCCTCTGTTGTAGCACCCTGTTTATTTGTTTGCATTGTCAGATTTTGTTTGTTATAGTGTGGAGAAAATTAAAGGGTTTTGTATAGTATAAGGTTATAAAGTCCTTTGATCCTGTGAAGAAATCAGCAACCCGTCAATTTCAAGTCTGAAACCCTAACCAGTAGGCTACCGCTGTTCCCCTTCAGTGCAGCTTAAACACCCTCTCCGATAGGCCACAGAGTCAAATTCAATTGTATTTAAGTACCATTTAAATCCACTGGACCAGCATGCCTAGCCGTAAGGATAACTCGTCTGACACCAGGCCTATACCTATTTGCCAAGCTACATAAAAAGAAAAAGAGCTGGAAATACAAAAAGAAAAAGAGCTGGAAATACAAAAAGAAAAAGAGCTGGAAATACAAAAAGAAAAAGAGCTGGAAAAACAGGGAATTTAGACTCCTAAACCACTGCAAGCGTTCAGAGAGTTCAGACAGGTGGATTTTTCTTACTGCCAAAAAATAGATGCCCAGGAAACCTTGATCAATCTATCTTTCCTTGGTGGAATATCACTAAAAAGCACAAGCTTTCTCAACTTGTATCTTGTATTTATACATTTTTTGTGTTTAAGTTAATAAGACCATTGTGTTTCAAAAACATACAGGACAGAGTGATTAGAAACGATTCGTAAGAGGACTACATGTTCTTTGTGAAGTAGAGAGTGAGTGAGAGAGGGTCAGAGTCCATTAGACACTAATGAGCATGACGGCTACTGTATGTACACGCTTCACCAAGTCTGTCCAACTAGTAGCATCAATATCATCTTAATTAGACAGAATTCTTACTCCAGAGGCTAGTCCTATAAATTGTGCTTATGAAGATGCTTAATAATCCGCCATCACCATCAGGGTCACTGCACCAACTTCTGGACCCTATGGACCAGCTGTGCCCATACCATTCTAAATCGTTAAATTAATTTAATATTTAAAGGAAAATAAAAATCCAAACTCTTTAGGGAACCTCTCCATTTACTTGGTAACTCCGACACCCCTGGTCTCCATCGCTATAGTATATATGCAGATAGGGAGATTTCTCCATATCATACATCATGCAATTAAGGCTTGTTCAAGAACGACAAACTAATGTGACAAACAGAGAAGCGAGCAGTTGTCTGGGTCAAGTGGTATTAAAAAAAATACTAGGAAATGCTTTTAAAATGTGGGAAAATCATAAAAAATCAATAGGCTTATTTAATATGCAGTACTTGCAATATTGCAAATGATGATCACATGAAAGAGGACACAAACCAGCATGAAAGAGTAATATAAGCACAATTTCTATAAAATTATAAAACTATAAAAAAAATATCACAGATGAAGGTATCTCTGTAGAGGTAATAAGCATGCACCCGCAATAGGCACTTAAATTGATAGGACGCACTAATAAGTCTGTCAGCTTTCAGAATTACTAGGACTTTGTTGAAATTACATGTTCTACTTCCTTTAATTTAGATGGGATTCCCTTTGTCTCGAGAGAGACAGCACAGCCTTCGTCACCATATGATCGCGGCACTGCGGAGGGTGAAGGAGGGGGGTTCCCAACGTCTCCACAGATTCCCGAAGGAGAGTGAACACCTGCTGGCACCTGCCGACCCATCACTAACCGCGAGTAGTGGAAATCTTTGACCTTTCGTAATTGCATGCGTCCAAAAAGTGTAGTGACTCGCGAAAAATCGACAAGGATAGTGGTGCAATATGGTCTCAAAACTAAAGTCCATTTTCTTACCTCGAAAAGACACTTTAGCGACCCTGTCTGCTTTTCCTCGGAGGAAGGTGACGGTCCTGAGGCGCACTACTAGAGCCATGATAACCTGGATTTATCCCGGGGTTCAGGCGAAACTGAGATCACAACTATAAGATTTATTGTGCACGCAAGTCAGTATTACAGATCCACACTTGAAATCATCATGCATAAGCACATATATCCCACTGGTCCAACAACTACACCTTATACGCGTTTTGATCTTCTTCTAGTGCTGCGGCATACATTAGTGAAGTGTTTTCTGCATGTTGCCCCGCTATCTGAGATGGGGATGGTGGGATTCGTTGTCTAGTACTGTTCCCTCTCTCTCACACACACACTGGTGCCGAGTGCTGGTGCGCGCTCTTCCATTCAGACTTGGAAAGGAGGAGTAGAGGTAGGCTATGCGGCTGAAACTGCTGGTGACGCCCACACAGGATAACTTCACTAGTGAGGGGTTCTTGAAGACAATGTGTTAAAAGCAATTCTAATAAATTAGAGGTATATATTTTTTTACAAATTGTAGGTTTGAAACGGCAATCAAAAGCTCTTTATGGACTACTTTAATTTACTTTATAATATTAGTTATTATTCTATTGTGATCTGCTGACCTACGTCGAACGGACAAACATCACTTAAATACAGTGAACAATATAAGCATTGCATTAATTAATTGTGTAGCCTGCACCGATCTCTCTAAAGAATAGCTATTATTATTGTTAAAGTATGTGATTGTACAAGACACATGCAACGTCACAACCAGAGGTCCTCGTCAGATAGTGGGGCAAGATAGGGACGTAGCGGTTGCCTGGTAACCCTCTGTTACTGTTCAGATGGGTTGTTGCGGTATTCATGGACTTTGTTGGGCGTGCAACATCCTCCCCGTAAATCAACATCGCGCTCCACTGGTCGTCGGACGCCCCCGGCAAATCAGGCAGGACATCAACCATGGCTTCTTGGCGGAATGGAACACTATTCACTCATAACAAAGCAACTTACAGCGCACCTGCCTTCCTGCCCGGGTAAAAATGCACCTCTGTCAGTTTTAAGTTGCAGGATGTCTTAGCCAAATGGGCTATGATAGTTTACTGTGGTTATGTAGCCTATAAGTGAAGGCCTTGAGCCAAAAATGTACCTTGGCAGTGTTGGATCCTGCATGTTTGCAAATTCCGAGCTGTAGCCTAGAGTTTGAAACAAATACCTAAAAAACGTGATTTTACAGTGAAATTGCCAACAGCATTTTATAGTTTTTCGATTAACTACATCAGTATAACACTCACCATGATAAATGTTACAACAAGCAAGCCTTGATGAAGGTGTCTCTGTGAAGGTAATAGTACCCATGATAGGCGCAACACACTAATAAGTCTGTCAGCTATCAGGATTACTAGGGCTTTGCAAAAGAAATGCAAAGGGGAATCAAAGGGAAATCTAAAGCAAAGAAAAAAAACCCGGTTGACATTGACATTGCTTGTATACCAGTACCAGTATATCAGACATAACTGACCTTTTACATTGAACTGACATTGAAAAGGCTCATTCAAAGTGAATAGTTTGCATAGCAAAATAAACATAGCAATACACCAGATAACTGTATAAAATGTAGGCTACATGGTACAACCCACATCATCCATAGGCCTATCAAAAGTTTACTGTAGGCCTGCAGAATTTAACTGATTACTTTTCCATTCTCTGAAGCTATGGTGGCCATGTCCCCACCATCAAGTTCACTTATGGGGACACGTATGGCAACGCCACCAGCAAGTGCCTTCAGGAGTCCTACTTCAGATCCATGACCTCCAGCGCTACAACGATCATCAGGGGAGGAATGTTCCCATCCACTGCCCCAAGCGACCACCACCTGGCCAATGTCCAGACTGCCCGGACACGACAGCAAGAGCTCCAGAACTTTGCCCAGGTGAGCAGAGACCATATTCTGTACAGTTTCCTTGATTTGTTCCCCAAGCAGAGGACATTTATTGAAGTCATGCACTTCTTCCTGTGCAACTGCTTTTTATGGTAACTTTAAACTTTATAGTGTACAACCTTGAAAGG
Organism: Limnothrissa miodon; assembly: GCA_017657215.1. Taxonomy (NCBI): domain Eukaryota; kingdom Metazoa; phylum Chordata; class Actinopteri; order Clupeiformes; family Clupeidae; genus Limnothrissa; species Limnothrissa miodon. The sequence goes on along the minus strand of JAGFZM010000527.1, from coordinate 95,287 downwards.
TATTCACATTTCATATTACGGGCAATTTTACAGCAGCTATTTTTCCAGCTATAGTGGATCACAATCATTTTGGCTGTCTTTTGGCTTAACCCTGCAACTTTTTGGAAAAATGGGCTGCTGTGTGTGTGTGTGTGTCCGTGTCTGTGTGTGTGTGTGTGTGTGCAGCTGGCACAGAGTCACCGCGACAGCTACAGAGACCGCACCGGGACCTGCCTGCCTGTCAGCTACTTCCAGCTCCCAGTGAGGGAGAGTGAGAAGTGCCCCAAGGAGACCACGTAAGAGCCTCGGCGAAAAGCAGAGAAGTCTGCTTCACATTAAGATAGGCTAATGCATTTGTCACGCAGACTGGGACTCTCAGTATTTTCATGGTTCGGGAACAAGGACGTTTATGTAATCCGGCCTGCTTTCAATATGGGATTTAATGTGTATTAGCATTATCCTTTGTAACATGTTTGGAATGACTGTTTAGTTTGATTTTGGTTTCTATTTAACATGTTTGTAAATCAAGATGGCTCGTGCCCTCATTTTTATTTTTTTTTTGTAGTATTTTAGTTGTAATATTGTGATTGCAGTGTGTGTTGTTACCCATATGTAATGTTGATTCTCATCAAATTTAAATAAAACAGAGGCCCTTTCAGAAAACACCTGTACTAAACAAAAAAAGCTGTACAAGTTGACGAGACAACTCATACCACTTTTCCACCAATGCATATCCAGTGGTGTATGGAGCCTGTCACAGATCTCAAACTAGTTCCCAGGTTTTTACACATAAATTAACCTGGCTATGTCTCTGGAGCACAGATTCCACATTTCTAAATTGTATGGGTTCAAAACAACTTCTTACAAACTTAAAAAGAAGAAAAATGAAAAATCCAAACAAAATAGGCCTATTTCTGCCAACTGCTAATATAACTGCTAATAAATTAGCAGTAGTCAATTGGGATGTGGCTAGGACAATAGAGGAATGTGCAGTAACTTGGGACCTACACTAGTTAGGAGTTACACCAATTCTCAGTCTATGTGAAAATGAGCCGGTTCTTTAATAATCGTCAGGGAACACCAACACCGAACTGGCATGAGCACCTGGTTAATGGTGGTGGTGGAGAAGCGATATCAGTTATCCTCTGAATATGGTTAGTGGTGAGGACACCCCAGGCAAGGTCCGCTTGTTCACCAGCTATAGTGTCAGATTTACTGCTGAATATTTCATGGGTGTATGTGTGTGTGTGTGTGTGTGGGGGGGGGGGGGGGGTGCTTTGTGTTGTTGTTTTGTGAGAGGAAAGGAGACAGTAGGGAAAAGGAGAAAGAGGAGAATCTACAGTCAAAATTTAACACAGACTCTGTATGCACATCTCTTGGGATATGTTGCCCTGCTTACTTCAACATGATAGAATAGGCAGATAAAATGTGCGGAACCTAGGCGTTGTCCTGAGCAGGAGTAGATGTGCTGATGATGGAGCTTTTTGTAGATATGTGAAGAAGCCTCTGAAGATGATTTCCAATATATATGATGGAGTGGGTTTTTTTTTTTCATGCTGACGCAGCAGAACAGGTCATAACTGAATCGGTTGCCTCTGGTGGGGACTGTTTTTATACACTCTTTATTATTTTCTTACTCTCTTCTAGGACCTTGTCAGATAGGGAGATTCTGACTAATATTTCTTTGATCTGTCAGCCCATTTACAAATACACCATAGGCTGCCATACAAGGAATTCAGTTCAATCTGGCATAAAACACACCCCACACAATGTCTCATAAGTTGGCTGTGTGTTACTACTAAAGGGATAGGAATGTCACAAGCTCTCTCTGACCCCTACCCTTCTCCACCCAAACACAGTACCCACGATCGCCTTGGGCCAGCAGAGAAGGAGAGGGTTCGGCCCTACCAGACCCTGCCTTCGGGAATCAGGACCTCCGCCGACGACCGTGTGATGCGGGATGTGTTCTTCGAGCGCAGGTGAAATCTAGTCCTACCACTGGAGGGAGCCGTCGAGCTACTTCTGTGTCTGTGTCAAACAACATCATGAGGAATCCTTAAAACTTAATACATCCATTGATTGTCTGAAGTGTGGTTGTTTGGCCATTTAACAAAACAAACATTCATATCGCAATCTCTTGTTAACCTTAGCTGATGCAATTTAAAGACAGGCTAGGTTTTTTTTTTTCAACATTTAATTCTCTGGTGATCGGCTATCAAGTAGGCTATGATAGGCCTACGTCTATGATTTCTATGATAGGCTAAGTGAATTTAATTTAAATATTTGTGACATAACAGAAGTATAATGTTTCTTTCGAGGCTATATTTCTAGTTAAAAGTGTTAAAAAGTCGGTCCTAAATATACACGTGTCTTACCTGCCGTAAAAGTAGTGGTTTATGTTTTCTGTGTAGTCCGACAAAATGGCAGTTTATTTAGCCAATGTCTAAGCGTTACAAAAGAGTTGGAATTGGACAGGTCAAGTGCTAGGACTCATCAGGCTGGAATAAACTGTAGCCCCGCCGGGCCGAAACCCATTGACAGACCCAATTGTCTCAGCACATAGTTTAGGCTACACAACGCAATAGCCTACTAAAATTTTCTGCTTTCTCTACATTTGTGTGTGTGTGTGTATGTGTGTGTGTGTCCATTTTGTCACCTGGCATCAATCACTTGTTCCTTCCATATTCCCGATACCGTTTGTTCTTTAAAGAGGGTAGGCCACGGTCACGGTCTTCCCTGATTTAGGCTACTCGCCGGCTCAAAAAGACTTTATGACTAGCGAGGCAGCAGAGTAATTCAGGGCACCAGAGCTGGTATGGCAAAAAGTTTTAGTAACCGGAATTTAGGCAACATTTTAATTAGTTGCTACTCAGTTGTTATTAGCCACAGGGAAGTAATCAATTAAATTTGACGACACCATCTAACAGGAAAATAACAAAATACATTCACGTCATGGCCACTGACAGGTGCAGCATTGGGTATAGAAGATCGCGCGATTCCAGTCCCACGCTCTCCCGGAAGAGGGAGACAGAGCGTAGTGAGATCAGGCGTGAGTCGCCTGTGGCTGCAGGCGTGCGAGCATCCCATCCCTCTCCATCCAGTGTATAGGCGCACGGCAGGTCCAAAACACAATTCGCGATGTCTCCCGCGGCAGCACGGAGTCTTTTCGCGCTCTACGTCGTACTTTGTGCCTTATGCCCACTTATATCAGGTAAGAGGCTGATCTCACATTATTGACATAAGTTTGCCTGAGGGATTTATCACTACTTAGAAGTATCACTACTTATCACTGTCACTACTTATTCACCTCTATATTAACTTTTGAAATCACTGTCATAGAATTTTGAATACGTCTTTGAATAAGAAATTAAATTGCAGGATAGTCTGTGTTAAAAGATCTATGTTTTATTTTTTTTCACCTCAGCCGTCAATGCTCATATTGTTTAATACGTAACAAGTAACGTTATTTTAACCTGTTTAATCAGTTTTGCCTGATGTAGTGCGCCTTGCATGGATTGCTCATGCATACAGTTTGCAGTGGGTATAGTTTGCATGGATTGCTCATGCAAAGTGTTTTGCAGTGGGTATAGTTTGTACAGTGTTTTGTTGTGAGTATTGTTTATGTACACTGTAATTTAGATGAATAAGTTGCTGTGGAAGATCTAAAACACAGCTAGAAAGTCTGTATGTGAACTTAGAGAAAGAGGCAATGTAAGACCGCATGCTGAAGCTTTATGACCTAGCCCTAAAAATGGTGGAACCCCAGCTCAGAAAACGATGCAATCTAAATCTGCAGGCTGCAACTGTGTCCTTTTCCATTGGGATTGTTTGAATGAGGAAAATATGATGTCGCTTTTCAAAAAGCCAGCAGCCGTGGAACACACTCTTACCTCATGGACACCCTCTGGAAACGCTTCACTTTGCTCCACAATTAAAATAATATGTCAAATATTAGGTCATACGTATTGTAGCTCAGCTCAGCTCACCCTGCCATCAGGGTTCTGTGCAGATAAAAAAGTAAGAAAACATTGGGCCAAGACAGTGATGTAATCTGGCACAGACATCAGACCTCCAGCAGGCCTTCACACAGCCGCTCAGGGACACGGGTCTCTCTCTCTCTCTCTCTCTCTCTGTGTGTGTGTGTGTGTGTGTGTGTGAAGTTTGGTATATGTTTGTCAGTGTGTGCAACTTGGGAGCAACATGTGCAACTGTCGCTTTCACTGGATAACTGGGTTTTATGACTAGTAGTTTTTATTACTTGAAGTGTAACTTTGATAGAAGTTGGAAAGGATCAGTGAATGGCTCCAGTGCTTGATGAGATCGCAGGTGCAGCGTGTTATTGTTTGATTGCTCTGTTAACAGCTCACCTTGTCTGATATAGTTGTGTGGTTCTGCAACAGGCTTCTTTATCATTTGCTCAGAACTAAAACAGTTTGCACACTCATACTCTGCAGATAACCTCAACAAAACAGTGCTTTCCTTTTTGCTCTTTTTTTTTCACCAAGTGGTCTACGCTTCACTTAATTGGATCACAGTCTGAATGAGCTAAAATATATTAACCACTCGAACACTTCCATTCCCATTTCCAACTCCACTATTGTTATGTTACAAAGGCCACAATAGGTTACATTCCTATTAGAGGACTTTTTATAGTAACATGTCTCCTATTAAACTGTCTCTGGTTGAAGGAAATATTTCAAGGGAGGAGTTAGTGTATGTGCCACTTTTTGCTCCAGTCCCAGACATTAAATCTTGACTGACCACACTTCAGTAGGCTGGTTTAGTGAACGCTGTTTATAATGCAATATTGCATGGCAGGGTATAGGCTAGTAATTTGTCAGTCTGTGGAAAAAAAGGCAAGTAGCAACAGACCATGGAGAACTTCATGTCCAAGTCCTCCGCCACCATGGGCCTGTAGCCTTGACTAGTGGAAAGAACACATCAGGTTCCCTTTTGCTTGAGTTGATGTCTACATGGTTTGAAGACCTGTTTGGCCTCTGCTCTGTTCCATGGCGTAGCAGTAGCTTACTGTGCAATGATACAGGCAAGACTCAGGTTCAGGCACGACCTTGGTCCCCTCTCTCAGCAGCTGTGTGTGTGTATGGGGGGGGGGGGTCAGGGGTGGGTGGGTGTGTGTACAGTATGTATCAGGGGGGGGGGGGGCTGGATCATGTGGTGTTGGAGATCTGAATGTCAGCACGCGTCAAACTGCATTAGACCAAATGCTCGGTGTGCAAACTGTCCAGCAGCTCTTTTTTTAATGGGCAAGCAGGGACAGAGAGAGACACGCCACAGATGTTGAACCGGTTTGTAAAATCGATTTTTGGTCTGCTCTCGCCAACGCACTCACTCAAACCAGACCCTGCACTCTGTGGCAGAGGGAGCAGCCAAGCGGACAGATTTGCAGAGGTCGGGAGGAGTAGAGAGGCGAGGAGCTGCCACGTTACTGCAGACTATAGTGGCTTTTTGGATGCATTTACTACAGACTAATGCCCAAGTTTACTAGAGACTGTTTTGCGTTCTGGCTGTTTTCACCAAAGGCTGTATCATTTTCTGTATTTACCTCAAACCATCACATTTTTCATAGTGTAGCAGCTTTACTAAAGATCCTGACAATTTCTTTATCTTACTAAAGAATATTTCTGTTTCACAGGTTATATTACAAATTGATTTATTTTCTCTATGATATTCCTTTGTGTCTTTTGATTTTTTTAATTATTGTTCTGCATCCCTGGCCTTTTACCTCTCATTTCTATATTAACTTTTTTTATTGAACTCGGTCTCACACAGTCTGTCATCTTTTTCTCCTTTTAAAAAAAAAAAACTGATTGTGCTCACTGTCTCTTTTTCTCTCCTTTATACTTGTTCTCACCTCCACCTGTACGTCTGACTTCTGCTCTGGATTTCTGATCTCAGCTGTTTCTCTGACTATATATGTCTGGAAATCTCTCTCTCTCTCTCTCTCTCTCTCTCTCTCTCTCTCTTTTGGAAATGCTCTGTGTGTGAGGTCACTGATCTCCACTGAAACATCTGTTAATTGGGTCTTTCTAATCCTGATCCCCCTCATCCCCTCTTCTCTTCCTCTTCTCTTCCTCTTTTCTTCACCTCCTCCTCTATAAAATCCCTTTATTCTTACCCTTGAGAGTACATTGAGAATTACATCCTACCCTATACCCATACATCTAAATACATTTCCCCAACCCACTAAAACCCCCTTTGTACCAAAATGCTCACACATAAATTTAAATTATAATTAAATTGTTTTAATTGTTTGTCAGTGTGTGAAGATGGAGAACAGACCCTCAGACTATTTGAAAACTTAGTCCGAAAACTAGGACCAGAGCTGAGGATCTTGATGGGACACACTGGGTTTAGACTTCTTTCATTTCACAGAGGTTCGGGCCGGGCTTCTATGCTCTGGCATGTGCAGTAAATGTGTGGTCATGTGATGCATTTCGAATAGCACAAGAAAGATGGAGGCAGAGGAGGTGACACCTAACACCACCGTAAGGTAGCACCACCGTAACACATTGCCAACATATGGATGTATTGTGCAGGCCTAATTGGTGAAATTATTTCAGTTTGAGTGTCAATGTTACATTCATTTCCAATTCTATATGAATTATTCCTCCAGACTCCTCTGAACGTACGTCCATTACGTACGTCCGTTCATAGGACTTTACACGACTATGATAGGACACCACATCTCTGCACAGGCTGCCACATTCTGCCTGTGAAAAAATGTCAAGTATGCTGCAGTACTGTGAAAGAGGAAGCATTCCGGAGCATTCCATGGCCTGAATTCTAGATTGCTCACTATGGAAAGAAAAAGAGAGAACACCCTCGTACGAGCACAGGCATGGTCACACATCTACAACATCTGCCACCCAATTGCGCACATCTGCCCAAAAGATCAGACATATAGGAAAGAATGGAGTTGGGCCTTTTTCCACACGCCTGCTCTCTGTCAGTCTGCCTGTTTTTTTGGAAAGCCGTGCTTCCCACTCTCCAGCATGGAGAAGATCCAGTTACGGGTACTGTCAAGGATTTTACCTCAACTGGAGGGGAAACAAAGGAATGGGGAAAATAAAGGACCCTCGAGTGACTAAGTGAGAGAGAGAGATGGAGGGACTGTGAGAGAAATAGAATGACAGAATTGCACTTGGAGAAATGAAGAGAGAAAAAAGAATCAAGTCCAGGCAAGCTACTGGAATTCAATCTTTCCTCTCACGTGGAGGAATAAGTGGGCAATGTTTGATTGACGGATTTAGCACAAAGCAACGCTTTGGAGCCAAGTGAGTTAGTAAATATACATGTGTGTGTGTGTGTGTGTGTGTGTGTGTGTGAAAGAGAGAGAGAGAGAGAGTCCTGTGCATGTGAGAGATTTGACTGAATTTACTCCAGTGCTTGAACCTGTCTCACCAAAGTGGGATAGTTCCCATCATCTCTTTACTGTTGTGTCACCTCTCCTCTGATCTGAGAGCTGAACACCTGGCCACTGCACACACACTCGCACAAACATATACATTGGATTCTTGTGCTCCATAAGCAGGCTCCTTTTTCAGAACAGGTTAATTACCACTAACTCTCCACTGATGCTGTCATTTGAAAACGGAAGTTTGAGGTGGAGGGGACAGGGTGGTACATTGAGATTGATCACCACTGTCACGCAGATACTCAGTTTCGAATACCGGTAAATAACTTAGCCCCCACATACTTTTTATATGTTTCTAAAACACACTCATGAAACACACAATGAACCAGGGAGTTTTACAATAATAAATGTGTCTAGTGATTGTTTTGAAAAGCCGAACTTGCCTCATGAATGTGCTGTTTAAAGTGCAATTTAATGTGCTGTTTATGTTTAAAGAGTCAGATCTGTTTATGTTTAAAGAGTCAGATCAGATCTATCAGACCTTAAGGGCTACTTGGCTCAATCTAGGGGGTATGCAAAATACATCTGTTATTGGGTTCTCAGCTGTCAGCAGCACAAACATATTGTACTGTAGTCAAAAGACCCAGACTATACAACAAGGCCCAGTCTCATTTCTTTCACTTCCCCTCGTTTTTGGCCATAGCACTCGGTTTTTGCGTCCCTTCAAACCAAGTCAGCTAAGAAGCTGACTTTCGCAATGAAGTGCGAGATGAGTGTCCCAGAATACTTTGCGAACTGAATGAACAAAAAGAAAGATGGCATCCATCTCTGGCAAAGAACTGCACAAATTAAAGTATATTTCTACAATTAAGCACGTGTTTTCAAAACAAATATGTTAGGATATCTTAGTTAGATGTAAATACATTTGAATTCCGCCCAGTTTTGTTAAAATATGAATATTGCAAAATTACTATTTCCCATGGTGCACAAATCTACCAAGAGAACTTCGTGATCTTGTTAATTCATTAACGTGAACGCAAAGAAGGATGAAGATGCATGCATGATGGCTTTTAACAATATCATGGTTTATCGAATCCTGCTTTACATCCGTGTGGATTAATTGCCATGATAACTAACGTTAAAGCAGCACAGGCGGGATAATGTTATGCATTTGTACTGTAGGATACTCATTTGTCCTGTGCAAGCAACTTGTGGGCTTATATGTTTCAGGATCTGTGGAGCAGACCAAAGCCCTGATTAAAGTGTTGTCCCAATATGTAGACTATGTAAACTTCTCATTTCATCGTTGAAGGCTGCTTCACATTAGAGGGCACTCGAAAGTGCTATAGTGTTAAGTGAGGAGAAATGGGATTGGACCCAAATCTCAAAACATCCTCAATACAAGTTATGTAAATTATTGTGTATCATAATGTGTTGTGTGTTTTATTTCAATAAAAGGGCAGACTAGTTATTACCAGTATTAGTTGTTCCAGCAAGATGACCATGGTGTGTGGGTACTCAGATGGCCATAATGTCTCAGTATGAAATCAAACTGCTCATAGATCAGGATGAGTTCTACCAGGTATCTTTACTTTCAGTGTAATTCATTAAGAAAAGTACATTTAACTGTCTCAAAATGGTCCAGAAAAGTCCTGCAGCTGAAAGATCATGTTAGTCCTTTCAGATTGAAAAATTGCCCCTGAAGTGTTTGGCCCTTTTGCAGTTCTTTTTGAAATGGTAGCTGATTGTGCCAAGCCTAGAGGAATGGCATTGTATCTCACCAACCAATATGCTGCAGGGAGTGACAGTGCACCAGACATTTTACCAGACAGATCTTTGTGAGGCCAGACACAGAAATGTGTCGTTATGATTCATTTTACAGCAGGGGTTGGGAGAGGCCAATGGGTAAGGCTAGCAGGCTAGCGTCATCAATAGCATTAATGCTTACATCCTGAGGGCACCTGGCTGGGCCGTGGACACAATTATGACTCTTGTCCTAGCAGACAGCATGTGAGGTCTGAACTCTTACTCCTCAATGTCCAGCACCTGGACACTTAACTCGGGGTTAGGACACTTTGAGACGGCTCTATTCACATTCTTTTCATGGAGTATGTGAGGGGTCTCTCTCTCTCTCTCTCTTTCTCTGTGTGTGTGTGTGTCTATAAGAATGTAGCAAAAGTATATATACATGCATAGATCCATTATCTAAGCTGGATAAGATACTGATAAAAGGAGCATAAATCTATTAATTAAAATGCTTGCAAAGGGAACAAACAAGTGGTCAGAGAAGTATCGAGGAGCAGATATGTTGTTATTGATAATGAAAGGTACTAGAACTGTGTTCTGTTAGCGTAGCGTAAAGGAACAGATGTGTTGTTTTCATATCAAAGCTACTAGAACACAGTGCACAGGTTGTGGGAGCTAAATCACAGCGTCCATCATTTTCTACCATTAACCCATTCAGTGCATCTGGTTCGGTTCAAACAAATGTGCGTGTGTGTGTGTATGTGTGCGTGTGTGTGTGTTTTCGCAGGAGAGAGAGAGAGAGAGAGAGAGAGAGAGAGAGAGAGAGTTAGTAAAAAGAGTCTGCATGCTTTTCTGACACCACATTGGAAAATAACAGGTGCATAGCCTGGAGGCTTTTAGGTGTAGACCTTATAAAAACATAGATCTGCCATAGAGACTCTCTCTCGCCCTTTAACTTTGATAGCATTGAGCAATGTAAACACTGCTGGCTATTTAATGACCACATGTCTAAATCATGATCTGTAGACCTTTATAAGGTCTTGGATACACACACACTCCCACACATCGTTACCCTGATGAAGCAAAATATTTTCATAGGAAACTGCACTTTCCAACTCTTACTACTCACACTCACAGCATAGTCCCTCTCTCTCTCTCTCTCTCTCTGTAACACTCTGTACACCTTTTTCCTGGGAAAATGGCTACAACATATGCATGGGCATGAAATACATTTTTTACATTCATTGTGTAATCCAAGCAATCCACACTCCAACATTTTTTTTATTATTATTATTGTAAGGGTTTGGGCATTTTTTAGCAATTTTGGTAGTTTTTTATTCCTTCTTTTGTTTCATAGGAACCACCAGGTACATTGCATTTTGATCATCCAAAACCAATGAGACAGACATCAAAGGGACTGATGTCCAGATTAGTGCAGATTGAGATTAAGAGAAAAAAAGACTAAATCACAATGTTAGTCTTGCACCTTTTAGATTTTTTTTTGAGATTCACTGATTCATGCCAGATTCATGCTTTTAAAGAGTGCAAAACTTTTTATAAGTTTGTGGAGTGGAAACATTATTTCCGCCTGTGCTGTAGCCAGGAACACTGATCATAGCAGAGGCTAATAGACGTGGGATGCTCTTCTAATTGAAAATCCCAGTGAGTCTCAGAAATGGATAGAGTAAAGCAGATCTCAACTCTGAGACATCGAGGCTCCAGATTAATGCTCTTTTTTGGATCTGGTCCCTGGCCGATCCTCCACAGCAATGAGACAAGTCTGAGCCGGGGAGTCTGGGAGACAGGTGAGGGAGGGATTACTCAAAGTTCCTCACGTCTGATTCCAGCTCCCAGCCCCATAAGTGATGAGCCAGTGCTCTGATATACAGGGGAAGATGGGGATTATTCTCAGCTATTCATTCCTAACATTTGCTTCCAGGAGCTTTTCTGGCAATGAGAAGAGTGCGAGAGAGGGATAAGTTGGAGGGGGATTCATTCCCTTTGCTAATGTCCTTTGTGGGATGGAGAGATAATTCAGCACAGCAGGCGTCTCTGAGGAAGAACATGCCGCTCAAGTGTGTGGTAGACTGCTTAGGCTTCATAAAACACATGCGCACACACACACACACAGATACACCCTTAGGCTCAACCAGTGTGGTTTAGGCACCACACTGTGCTGCTAAGTATTTAAACTTCACAGGGATAACAGAGCTTGATCTCACTTCATCAGACAGTAAAGGTCATGTGGAGGACACTATCCACGGAGCAACAATTGGCAAGAATGATGCCAGATACAGTAACTAATTACAGTGTTCAATCCAGCATGACATAAATCATCATAAATGACTATATCGGTATGCACAGTGGCATTTAATGCCATCTGTGGCATTTAATGAAGCAAGGGAATGCCTGATGGTTTAGTGTGACTCAATGGTCTATGCTAAAATTGAACTAAAAGTGCTCCCATTAGACTCAGATTATTGTATTGTTATATTGTTATAATCTTGTTGTTATTATAAATTGGAGAATTTTTTTTTTCAAAATGGCGGCATATTACTTTAGAATGAGTCAGATTTCCATGTTTTCTTTTTTTTTTTGCAAATTTTTATTTATTTGTGTCGATATTCATTTCCTTGTAGCCAACAAGCCCCAGAAGCCTCGGAATGTGAAGTTGACAAAAGTTGACAAGGGCCTGCAAGTCACATGGGATCCTCCCAACCAATTGGATGGCAGTCCCGTGGAGCGCTACAGCATTGGCTATGGCAAGTCCATGAGGTCACTGCGGTTCATTACTGTGGGCAAAGACCAGCGCTCTGAAATACTGGAGGATGTGGGTAAGAAAGCAACAAGAGTACCACACATACACAAACACACACTCACACACACAGATCAGCTCACACAGGATGTAACACACACAGGCACACAGCATTTCTGCACAATGAAATACTGTAGATGTAACCAGCACAGAAACACACCACCACACCACTCACACAAACACACTCATACACACACACACACACACACACATACACACACTCACACATACCCTGCCTATCTATATATCTGCAAAAACAACTGATATTTGTCATAATTTTAGGTTCTAGTCCCTCTCTGTATGAAACCTCCTTTTATAGTTAAGTTAGTTACAAGTGTTTGGGTCTTATCTAAAATATGCAAAAAAAAGGAAAGCTGAAAGTTCCTCTCAGCAACACACACACGCATACACACACACATACACACACACGCATACACACACACACACACACACAGTTGTTGCCTGGCAGTTCTTCTTGGCATCACTCTCCCTCTCTCTCTCTCTTCTCTTTCTCTTGTGTCGCCCACACTCACACTGGCTAAATATTTGACAATGAAGCCCCATACATTTCTTGCCCTTCTGCTAGTTTATATGAGCTTCAGCTCAACTCTGGAGGGTATTTGAGGTAAGGTGTGTGTGAGTGTGTGTGTGTGTGTGTGCGTGCATTTAAGTAATCAGACACATTTGTCTGCATACACTGGAGATGCTTGCACAGGCAGACGGGTCTTTTATAAGGCTCTACTGATGCTTTGAAACATTTGCAAATATGCTGTCAAATAAAACACTTCCTGGATGTGTTTCTCATCATGGATTTACATCTGCACTGTAGATTATCCTGTGTGTGTGTGTGTGTGTGTGCGTGTGTGTGTGTGGGTGTGTGTTTACTGTATGAGTGTGTATGTGTATGCACGCGCGTGTGTATGTTTGTGTTAAGGTGTACTTTGTGCATTCATGTGCTTTAACTGTGTGTATATGTGTGTGTGTTTGAATACGGATATGTGAATGTGTGTGAGTATTTGTCTGTCTAAGTATAAGCTTGTTTGTGTGTGTGTCTCCATATATGTGTGTGTGCATGTTTGTGTGTGTGTGTGTGTTAGACTGAGACTAAAGTTATACGGTGTGTTTCAGAGCCTGGAGTTCTGCACTTTCTCAAGATGAGTGCAGAGAACGAGGATGGGCTCAGCAAACCAGTCTACAGGGCAGAGGTTCCAGGAGGTTAGTGTGTGTGTGTCTGTGTGTGTGTGTGTGTGTGTGTGTATGTCTGTCTGTGTATGGGTGTATATATACATGCGTTTGTGTGCATGTGTGTGCATGCATGCATGTGTGTGTGTGTGTGTGCAGGTGTAGTATGTGAATATGTGTTTTTTTTGCTCATGTTCAACAACATCCACCTCCATTGCCTTTACCAAACCAAAAGAAAGATTTTGTGTATGTGTGTGTGTGTGTGTGTGCGCGCGAGTGCATGTTTGCAGTATGTGTGTGTGTGTACATTCTTGTTTTTGGTCATGTTTAACAACATCCACCTCCATTGCCTTTGCCAATCCAGACACGTGTCATTCTTTCCCATTGTCATAGCTGAGGCTTTAAAAGTCTGTCCACCATCAACTGGTTCAGGCCCAGCCTCGGAGACATAACAGGAGTTGGAGTTATTTTGATGTCCTTTTATGAGGAGTATATTTAGTTTTATTGCTTCTCTGGAGATTGTGTATTCGTGCTGTATAAAACATAGACCAGTGGCGAATGTCTCTAGATGCAGTGTTTTGCACACACACACTGACATGCACACACACACACACACACACACACACTTGACATGCGCACACACACACACCCACACACAAACACACACTTGCTGACGTTCACACACTGACCCACACACGCACACCGACATGCATGCACACACACACACACACACACACACACACACACAGTGTCACGCTTTACTTAATCAGTCCAGTCTGGTTCCCTAATTACTCCATGTTGCTTGGCTGTTGTTGCTGGCGTCGCCATGCTGGTGAGCAGACCCATGTGCAAAAGGCCTGGAGTTCCACTACAAACACTTTCTTTGGGTCCAGCTAGCCCGGCCAGCCTGCATGCATGGGGCTCAAACCACGCCAATATATACACCCCCCCCCCCATCTTACACATGCACATGCAAACACGTGCACACACACACACACACAGAAATGCTACCCTCACACATACACATGCAATACCTAATCCTTCTGATGTGGTAGCCATTCCTTTGTCACACACACACCACACCCATCTCTTCACACTTTTTTCTAACTTTTTTTCTCTCCTCCCTTATTAATCTCTATTCCTACTATTCTCCTCCCTTCTTCTCTTCCTCCTCCATTCATTTCCTTCTCCCTGATCTTTCGTTCCCCTCCTCCTTTAATTCTCCCCTCTTCTGTTCCTCTCCTTTCTCTAGGATTGAAATGAGGGTAAAACCGACTTGACTACAGTTTTTCTCCCTGTTTCTATTCGTCTGTCCTCTCATCTCTTCTGTTCCTCTTATCTCTCTCTTTTCTTACGCTGTCCTCTTCTTTTGACTCCCTGTAATACTTTGTTTTCTATCCCTATTCATTTTAAAACGGTCTCTTTTTTTTCTTCCTCTCATCTTATCTGCACTTTCCCTCTCCTTCTTGTCCTCCATCCTCCCATCTCTTCTCACTGTGTCTCACTGTTTCCTTTGGCCTTTGGCAATGGTGGCACAGGTGCCGTCCAGCAGCTGGAGGGTTGCAGATGCGAGCCCCACTCCATCTGACCCTATCAAAGTGTTGTAGTACAAAGTTCTAGATGTATCAGTCATATGCACACACAAGCTTTGACACATCACATGCTGACAATTAATTGCCATTGACAAGTTTTCCCTTAACACAATCACAAATCAAAGATGACAGTTTGCATTGTATGTTGAGTTTGTACGGCGGCAGTTTAACGTACGCGCTGTATCAAGCCCCCGGATTTGTTACAGTAAACCTCTAGAATTTTCGTTTTTACCAGTACTCATGTTGTGTCTTCTCTATTGGTTGGTGGAGTTTTATTTTTAGTTTACAGTCTCCTTACAAGATACTAAACTCCAGAATTGCTCCCAGTGAACAGGTTGGCACCTTCCATGGAAACCTCTGCCAATGATGTATGAATGCGTGTCAGAATAGGGGAATATTTTGTTGTCACTTGTAAAGTGCTTTGAATCCTTGTGAGAATAGCAAAACTCTGTAAAAATGCAGTCCACTTAGAATTTCTCTCTCTGCTCTGACCAACTGACCAACCCAGACTCAAGGCAGACAGGGCTATACCGTCCACCTTCCATAATGACCAACTGTGTTTGGTACTGTACCATTGGGTAATGGGTGGCAAATGTGCTTTGCCTCCAAACCAACAGCACTGCCATAAACATGGCGTGTGGTCCCAAAAACTAGGGCTTGCTGCGTGGCAGTGTGCTACGAGCCAGGTTGACACTGCTAATAAACTTACAGAGTGAAACGAAGTGAGACTCCATTAAGGGAAGGATAAAGTTCAAGAGACGAGAAGGAGAGAACAAGAGAGAAAAAAATAAAAAGAGTGAGAGTTAGAGAGATCCGTTAAAGAGGCACTAAGAGGCTGAGGTTTGGATTTGGGTTTGGCTTCTTTGCAAGGGCTGAAAGACAAACTCCAACTTCATTTGCAGACTGTGTACATCCAGTAGGACAGGACACTTTAGCTTATGGGTATCATCATTCATCCTCATTCTCCTCCTCATCCCTGTTCATCTTGCTGTGGTTATGAGTGTAAACGTTGTGTTTATCCTGTCCAACCCACTGTTTCCCTCCTGTGCCTCCCTCCAGGCCCTGAGTTTGTCAAGCTGGACGGGTTTGCCGTCGAGAGCGGCTCCCCCAGAAACTCCTCCATGGGTAAGTGAGCCTTCTGCTGCATTGTCCTTGCCTCTTTCTGGATCTAGAACCCTCAGGAAGATTCTTCCTTGAGATAGAATCACTGAGCCTATATGGCTCTGTACACGCATTGGACACACTTTCAACAAATCACACCAGTCAATTCTGATGATGTTTCAATGGATGCTTTGTAGAACAATCAGCTAGAAAGTTATACTCTGGATTCCTTTGCGATTTGCTTTAAACCTATCAAAGCTGGAAGATCCACACTCCTCTATAGGAAACCTTGCAGCCGTTTTCATGGGAAAGTGGCATTTTTTAAAGGTTCCCGGGACACTTTTTAACATTCGAGTGTGTATATAAATTAAAAAAAAAAACAAAAGACAGAAAAAAACCGGTTCCAGAGATAGTGCCAAGTAAAACATTCTGGGTGACTGAATGTGTCTTCATAGAGGCGGAACATCCAGCAACGAGCCAGGGACTGATTACAGCTCCAGTGCCCATATGAAGTCTTCTCAATAGGCTATCGCTGTCATCACTGCATAGAAAAATAGCCAGCAACTGGGTCTTTTAAACACAAAAGTCAGTGGCCCTCAGAGTAAGGGCTAGGGATTTAACACACACACATACACACACATAAACCTCAGTCAGCTTGTCTCCTGGAGATCCCAGAGACACACATACAGTATACACACATACACACACACACACACACACACACACACACACATGCACACAGACACACACGCACACACTCACTCACACACACACACACACACACACACACACAAACACACGCACGCACACACAGACACACACAGAAACCTCCATCTCTGCATATCTTGTGTAGATCCCAGAGAGGGGCGTTTGAGTTGTGGGATTGTGTTTGGACGCAGTGCAAAGCCACTCTCCACGGTCTCCATGGTTTCCAGGAAAGACAGTGGCAGTCTGGGCTGGCCTGGTGCGGAATCCCAGCCCCTCTGTCTCTCTCTCTCTTTTCTCTTTTCATCGACTCGCTTTTCTTTCCTCCCCCTTTATTTCTCTTTCCCCCTCCTTTTTTTTTTTTTTTTTTTTTTTTTTTGACAGCCTTCCACCAGGGGAAACGCAGAAAGTGTGGGTTGATCAAAACCAAATGGGAAGACCTCTTTCGACCTACAGTATTATGGATGACAAATACTCAAGACACACACACACACACTCAACACAATGTTTTTTGTAACTTGGACGTACACACCCAACTACCAATACACAAAAAACCTGTACTCAGCCATGCTCTCACACTGACACTGCATATTTGTGAATACACACCCATTGAAATCCATGAGACTATTGAGACGATGAGACAAGACATTTCAAGAGATTTCAAAACACACATACAGTACACAGACGACACACAGGTTGCAACACAGTGGTTGAGTGCTGCTCTTAGTCAATGGAAATGCAGAACCTCGTAAAGCTTTCAGAGTAGCTGACTATTCACATGGCTTTCCTGATCTACTGCCCTTGGATGGGGACAGCTGCTTTTCCTGCTACGTTGCAGTTCTCCTTTATGTGTGTGTGTTTTTGTGTGTCTATGTGGTGTGTGTGTGTGTGTGTGTGTGTGTGTGTGTGTATGTGCGCGTGCTTATGTGGTTTGATTTTAATGCTGATCCCCAACCTCGGAATCAGGCTGCTTTCCCAGACATTCTGCTGTCGTTGTGTGTGTGTGTGTGTGTGTGTGTGAGTGGGTGGGTGTTCTGTGGTTATAGTTGAACACTGTTCAGGTTCTGAATTAAAGCTACTTTTCTTTGAGTGTGACAGTTTCTCTATCAGTGTATGTAATAATTCGTAAGTTCATGAACTCGTTCATAATAATTCGAAAGTTCATGAACTCGTTCATAATAATTCGTAAGTTCATGAACTCGTTCATAATAATTCGAAAGTTCATGAACTCGTTCATAATAATTTGTATTACTTCCTTATGAACGAGACTGTGAATGCGCTCATTTTGGTGTCTGTGAACGGCACTCTTTTTAATTTCGTTCAAGGTGTCAGCCTTCTAATACAACGTTCAGTCCTGTTAGTTAAAGCAACACCAAAGAGTTTTTAAAACCTTAAAATAATTTTTTC
>JAGFZM010000527.1:48268-62390 GCA_017657215.1 Limnothrissa miodon | reverse complement strand
ACACACACACACACACACACACAGATTGAGAGAGAGACATGTATGCACATACACACATACACACACACACACACACACTGTACAAGCATGCACATAGAAACACACACACACACACAGACTGAAAGAGAGAGAGACACACATGCATGTACACACACGCACACACACACACACATGCACTCATGTAGACACTAAAAACACACACACACACACACACACACACACACACACATACCCTGTCAGTTCTGTTCCATGTGTGATGTCATAATTGTGTGTGTGTGATGGCTAACGGCAGCCTGCTGCTGCTAGCTCATTGACATGTTATGATGACCTCATCCGACTGACTCCAGGAGAACTTAGCCATGTGGTGTGTTTTCTTTCCACTGGACCCCCACTGACACACATACACATACACACCACCAGATGCCGATCTGCTAGGCAGAGGGAGGCACTTTACATTACCGACATCATGGTTCAATTGTGGGGATGGTGTTTTTTTTTACGTTGTTTTCTTTCTCTTTCTCTCTCTCTCACTCTTTCTTTCTCTCTCTCTGTCTCTCTCTCTCTTTCTCTCTATCTTTCTCACTCTTTTTCTCTGTTTCCTCTTGTGTCAACAGCTCCTTCAGGACCCCCAGAGAACTTCCAGGTGAAGCCACTGCGGGGGAAAAGCACTGCGGTCACGGCAACCTGGGACCCTCCTGAGGAGCCCAATGGCAGAATACGAGGTACAGTCAGATCAGCCAATCAATAATTTAGCTAAACAGAGATTTAACCCAGTCCCAGCCAATATGAAAGTTACAGTGGTTCCCAACCTTTTTCTTCAGGGACCCATATTTTTACCATTTTAAGCTTTGGTGACCCCCGCACGAGAAGGAGTCACGTGATACGCTTCCTGCGAAAACTCATTTCATTTTTTCCCCCCTCAATTTGTCTTAGTTCAAAAACAGAATAAATGTTTAATGTAGCACTTAAATATTGTTGCTTCTATGCATATATTAATTAAATGCTTTGTCAGCTTTTCAACATGGGCTATATATGGTATTAAAATTAAACCCCTTAAAATCAAGAGGGCTTTGCGACCCTCCGTGGAGCTTTGGCGACCCATAGTTTGGGTCGCGACCCATAGGTTGGGAACCACTGGTCTAACCAACAACCAGCCAATCTACAATCAATCAATGGGGAACATCCAACCCAGTCCGCCAGTGGCAAATCTATCTAATTCTTATCATTGCGAGAACTAGCTAATACATGACATGTCTAACCTATGTCTAGGCAACCGTATTTTTACTTTGCTATCATAATATTTACTTAATACATGACCCTCAATAGTCCATATAGAGATCTCCCTTACAGTACATCAATTATTTCCCTAGTCATGGTGTTTGTATAGTATGTCAGAAGGACCCATTGCACCACAGTGCAGTAGTTATGGCCTTTGGTCAATTTGAATGACTCACAGTAGCAAAGTCTGTCAGTATATGTTTCTCTAGGCATGTGTTATCACAGGAAATGACATTGTCACATTAACACACACACACACACACACACACACACACACACGATAGCTGTGATCTAGAAATCCCATAGAGGCCTCAATCTTTCATCAGTTTCCTCCGTCCAAGCAACACAAAGTGCTCAGCATCACTGTTAAATGAGCTAGTGTCAAAATGTATAACAAAACTAAGTCCACAGTATGCTTCGGGTGTTCCTCAAATTACAGAGGAAGGAATTACAGAAATGTAGGAAATGTCCAGAGACCTCTGCTGACAATTTAATTTGTGGTGTATGTACTATAGTGGTTTTGACACTCCATTTTATTTGGCCAGCAAAGGTGACCTCTCCACCCATTTCCGTGGGTTCACTGGGTTGATAAGCTGGTCTCCTGGTCTGTTTGTCTCTGCTCCAGACTTTCTGTCTCTCTCTATGTGTCCCTCAGCCTCTGTTTTTCTTTCTGTCTGTGTCTATCTCTTTCTCTAACTCTCTCTCTATTGCTCTCTTTACTCATCCATATGTATCTCCTAGAGTACATCCTGTCCTACACCCCGGCACTGAAGCCCTTCGGAGCCAAGTCTGTGACATACCGTGGCAGCACCACCTCCGCCACCGTGGATGGCCTTCAGCCCAGTGAGCGCTATATCTTCAAGATCCGTGCCGTCAACCGCAGGGGCCAAGGTCCACAGAGTAAAGCTTTCAGCGTGGTCATGCCAGGTTAGTCGACACACACTTATACACACACACACAGACACACACACAAACACAACAAACACACACATGTAACCACAAGGGGCCAGGGCAAAGAGCTATTAAAGCACCAGGAGCAACTGATCTCTGTTAGACGCAATAGCCGCAAGAGCGATAAAATGGACACAAGTAAAAAATGTTGAAAACTGCTCAACTTGTTCAAATGACTTATGAACTGTGAAATATGGGAAATAGTCACATCTTTTGACTGTCAATAACAATTTTAAAGATTTAGTTGCTCTTAGTGTGATTGTGTAGTTAAAAATGTTGATGTGCATTATTGCAAGCTGTAACAATGACCCTTGTACTCTCTGCTAGCCAGCACTTCTGCCACCTCATCCAGTTCTCACTCAAGGACTTCCGACAGACACAAGCCCAGTGTGAGTGCATCACAGATGGAGGAGGATGACTATGACTATGAGGAGACAACGACGGTCACAGATGAGCCTCAGAGACAGACAACAACTGCAACAACGACGATAGCTGCTCCTTCAACGGGTCGTCGCAAACGTCCACTCTCTCAGACTCGATCGTACCACAGCATCTTCTCCTCAGTCAGGGGCTCATCAACGCGGCCATCGGGGGCTTCACGCTCCAGAGGTCGGGAGAGTGAGAAAGCGAGGGAGGAGGATGAGGAGAAGCCCATGGAATCCCCAAAAGAGGAAGAGGAGGTGACAGCAAACGAAGCCACTGAGGATGAGGAGGAGGAGATAAAGGCCATACACACAGAGTCAGACCCGCACGACCACAGAACACCCTCTAAATCGGATGAGCTCCATGACCCAGAATCACATGGACACAAAACACCCTCTAAATCGAGTGAGTACCAGGACTATAGTAAGCTGTTGGTAGACAGACCCACACCGGCTTCAGAAACTTCTTCCAGAGAGCCAGAGAGACGCCAGCCTGTCCATGGCTCTTCCTCACCTTTTCAACCTTCCATAGAGAATGCCTCTGGGCAGCCCAAGAGGCCCCTTACACGTAACCCAGTCATCAGGTCTCGAGTGCGCAATGGAGGCACCTCATCTTCTTCTTCCTCAGGGTCATCTCCATCGGGTGACAGCAGCAGCAGGAGTGAATACCCAAACAAGAAGAATGTGTATACCAGAGACCCACTTACCAGGTCTACACACAAAGAAAGTAGACCAGAGGAGGATACATCATCATCATCGAGCTCATCTCTCCCCTCTACATCTGCCCCATCTTCTCCCGATTCTTCTGCTGATTCATCTTCCTCTTCCTCCTCCTCCTCCTCGTCAAATTCATCTCGGTCAGGTCAGTCTGTGAGCAGCAAGTCTCCTACTATGGGCCGTTTCACCAGTTCTGGTTCTGTAATAATCAATGGGAGAAAAGTCACGCTTCCTTCTAGGTGGAATCGAATCATGAATGGTCAGCGAACTTCAGGCTCTGGGTCTACATCTATGTCCACATCCATATCCTCTGGGTCTGAGCCTGGATTGCAGGTCCCGAAACAAAGTCCGAATTCAAGCCCTGATAAAGTGAGCTCTCCCTCTCAGCCCAGCATTCAAGACACCATAAATCCACAGGATAGCAGTCCGAGCACACAGAGGCAGACAACCAAAGACAGGGAGCCAACATCCAGTTACGAAAGCAGCAACTCACATTCTTCCGCGGTGAAGAAAGACACCGCAAATGATGGATTGAGAGGAAGAACTGAGGAAGAGGTGGAGGAAAAGCAGACAGAGGACGAGGAGAATGAACAGGGAAGCAGTCCACACTCCTCCACTCACCAGTCTCCATCACATAACCCCTCACCTTCTGGCAGAGGGGCTGCCGCCTCAGAGTCCTCAAGTCAGAGCACCAGACCAGGAATTGTGCACCGCTTTCCGGCCAGAAAAGATGGCAGGATACCTTGGAGCAGATCAAGTTCCTCATCTGTTGGGAATAGAAGGCCCATTGTTCGATCAAATCCTGCTCGTTCTGGTGCACCCGAAACCACAGCGAGAGGTGATAGAGCTAGAACAGCTTCCTTGTTGTACCCCTCAAAGCACAACATGGATGAAATTCCTCCCAAATCACCTGTGCTTAACAGGGATAGAGTTTCCTCTGGGTCTCATCTGCCGACGAGCACAAGGACAGACTCGCTCAACTCCAGACAGAGCTCACAGATTGACAATGACCATAGTGACGACTACGACTATGAGGACTATGACAAGATGGCTGAGCCCACGTCGGCACTTAAATCAACTACCTCAACTACTACCACAACTACTACAACTACAACTACAACTACTGCTCTAACCACGACTACTACTACTGCCCCAACCACCATTAGCACGGCTAGGACTGCACAGAATTCTGGGGACTACAGTAAACAGAGAGAACAGACTCCTGGAAGAACCAATGCTCAGCCTGTTCCTCCATATGCTCGGCGTCCCATTCAGGGTGCTGGTGGAAGACCTCGTTTCCCTGTTGTAGCGTCAAACCGGCAGAATGGATCTCGGTTTGTAGGCAGGCTCACACCAGTGCAGCACACAAAGCTGGGATCTAAGCCGGAGACGTCAATGCACCTGTCCTCCTCTTCCTCTTCATCGTCCCCCTCACAGTCTTCCCAACTCCTACCCAAGACAGTACCAGATTCAAATAATGATGCCTCGCGCTCCTCGAGCCACCCGATTTCTAGGGAGAACTCTCCTGACGCCTCCTCCAGTTCCCAGCCTTCCTCCAGTTCCCAGCCTTCCTCCCCCGTGGTGCGCAGCGCTGTGGTCGGCTCTAGACTAAGAAACCCAAGCCGCTTTGACAGCATCCTCAGAGGAAAGACTCCAGTCAATATCTTCAAGCCCAGCTACAGACAAGGTAAGGGGAACCTTATCCCAACAGTTTGATTCAGCAGACTTACATCAGTCAGTCCCAGCTCCAAAACGACTGTACAATTGAGATTGCTATCTCAAACACTCAATATGTTTCTCCCCCTCAGACGATTTACCCCGATAATTATTTGCAGACTCCACAGTACAGTCATTGTTATATGATTCCAGGCTTTAATTAGTCCTTTTAGGGTTCAACTAATCATTCCATGAAACATCATTTCCACACTGTATCCCATTCCCACACCTTACCAGATTTCCACACTTCCTTCCAGGTGGAAAAAATGGACGACCAAATCTAACATCTAACAACGGTAAAATCACCTCAACGTCCACAGAGACCAAGGAAGAAAGACGCAAGTACATCACAGGACCAGATGGGACTAAGTGGGTAAGTCCACTTCAGTCACTTCAAATACTCTTAAGGCCTTTGCATTCCGGTTCCAACTGCATAATGTAACACTTTATTTGCCTCCACAAATCGGTAGCCCCCTGCAGGCAGCAAATATAGTATGCTGTGAAATCATGAAACGTCTCAAACAAAATAGAATTGTAATCAACAGTTGCCGCTGCGGCGGCAGAAATCTGCGCTGATGTAGAGGGTTGTATTAAAAACAATAAATGGATTTTAGATATGGAATTGACTGTTAAATATTCATATAACAAGCATCTAGCATACCAATAAACAACAATTATGTGTATAATATTGAATTCATAAATATCCATTCATATACGTCCATTAAAATATATAAATGTATGAATTTGAATGAATAAATATTTAGGTGTTTTGTTCTACTTGTGTAGTATATTTTTTTCCTGGTGTTCTCTTTTTATTTAGTGATTATTCTTACTCTGGAGTCATTTCTTTGCAGGTGGTTGACTTAGATAAGGGGGTCCTGATGAATCATGAGGGCAAGGTGCTGCAGGATTCTCAAGGACAGCCTCATAGAGTGGTGCTTGGGGATGATGGACGCACTGTGTTTGGTATGTGGCCTCCACATACAATAAACTAATACATATATTTCATACACCCACACACACTCACACGTACAAACACACATGTTTACACACAGACACACACATACACACACACACACATGCACTTACACACAAGCACACACTCACATACACACACTATATTTCTTTGGTAACCCCTCATTCCAATAACTAGTAGTTAGTAAGACACCACTTTCTAAATTGTATGAGTATTCATATCTGGTAACAGTTCACAAAAAATAATTAAGTCACAGAGTATGATTTGATAATGAAGCACATATTTACTGTTAAACACACTCTTTGGTAATAATTGTTTCAAACTTTTTACTAATAATTGTAATAAATTA
The DNA here is from genome assembly GCA_017657215.1 of Limnothrissa miodon. Taxonomy (NCBI): domain Eukaryota; kingdom Metazoa; phylum Chordata; class Actinopteri; order Clupeiformes; family Clupeidae; genus Limnothrissa; species Limnothrissa miodon. The sequence continues at coordinate 55,981 of JAGFZM010000527.1, read as the reverse complement.
TTTTTATTTTTTACCTGTGAAAAATAAACACAGACCTGCAAGGAACCCCTCTGGTGAACGAAGATGGTTTGGCCTTGTTTGGGAATGGGAGAGACTCTCGACCAGTGGTCAACCCCAAGGAGAAGATGCTGACCCTGGGAGGAAAACCTATCGTGGGCCTGGACAGGCCACGAGCCAGGACTAGCACCATTACCACTACCACCGCCACTACTACCACTACAATGGAACCAACCACCATTCCCACCACAACAGAAATGACCACAGATGAGACGACAGAGATGACAACTAAACTCAGACCCACCTGTCCTCCGGGAACCTTCTTTGCAATGGATGAAGATGGGCAGCCCATGCTAAATGACTACGGTGTGCTGGACTGCTACCCTGAAGGTACACACAAACATACACACACACACACACACACACACACACACACACACACACACACACACGCAGACATAGCATCATGCATCTGGTCAAACACAGACAGATTCAGAAAGCATACACACACACACACACATAAAAAGCTAATTTTGACTGTTATGTGTCAGGGAATGACTGTTATGTGCCTAGGACTGAATGAAATTCACAGAGGGAAAAGTATGGTAAGAGACTTACCTTCACAAAAGATGGCACACTAACAACAAAAGCACATCTTAAAGTGCTTACAAGCACTATAGCAATTAGCTATTAGTTTCGTCACAACAATTATGATTGCCATGACAGTAACTGCCATGTTTGACATCACCTTGGTTATATGAAGCTCTGCGTGAAGCTGTGCAGTGGCCTAGAAGAAGGAGAGTTCTGCTTTGGGTGCCAGGGGGAAGAGAATGCTTCAGCCTGGCTTTCTTTTGAGGACGATGTTGTATAGTGGTGTTTGGTGTTTGCCTCTTGTGTGTTTAAGCACTATTTGCTCTGCTTTGGGTCCCTTCATGGGGCTGCAACTGTGCCTTTGATTCTACCCCCCCCCACCTTTCCTCCCTTACTAGTTTGTTCATATTATTTTGTTATATTTATTGCTTGTGTGTGTGGATGTGTTTGTATGTGTGTGTGTGTGTGTTTTAGGTTTTTTTGTTTTTTCACTCTAGGGGGTAATTTTTATGGTTTGATGTTAGTTTATGTTCAGTTGTAAGACGAAAGAGTATAAAAACTTTAGCCTATGCTGACACACATCCCAAGGGCATCATTGTGTTGTGCTATGAGTGCATGTGTGTGTGTGTGTGTGTGTGTGCACATGTCTTTGTGTGTGTTTGTGTGTTTGCATGGTAACAGCTAAGCTTGCCAAGCAGACTTTCTTGTCATGACAGCTGGTGGGTTGAGGTGGTTATGTAATAATTCTTGATGCCATGGGAATAGACTTTGGCATACACACACACAAACGCACTTGTGACCTAAGACATAAAGACACACACATACCCATCGCCTGTTTTGAGCTCTCTTGGATAGTCCACATCATAGTTATTACATAGTTGCTACCATCTTAGTTTATTACATTACTACTATACAGCTATAACATACCAGTTCAAAAGACAAGACAGGACTGCATTTTAGTAAGAAAAATTGATTTATTTTATTAGTATGGAATCCTACCAAGCCATTAACCTTTTTGTTTAAACTCAGGAAGCCAGTTTGTAAAGTAAGTAACAGTAAGTAAAGTCTGAGGATTCAGAACCAAGAACTTAAGGGCAAAGCACACTGGATATGATGCAGCATTTGAATGTACAAAATGAAGGGAGAACACACACAAAATGTTCTGATATACTGACATCCTGATTTGAACTCATGTGGGCTCATATGAACATGTATTTTATCACCATGGGTTTTTAATTCAAATGTAATGAACATCTACACATCATGTACACTAATCCTTAAGACAGACATTGGGATTTAGCCAATGAGAATTCACCAATGTTTAAACCTGATGTTAATTCTTATCTTTGTTATTACACTCTTTTTTCCATAGATGAGTTTGTCATTGAGTCCACTGTGATGGCCATCACCCAGACCCCTATTACCACCACAACCACCACCACCACCAGCAGTCCACCCCCTTCTCCAGATGCACGGCCTCACAACTCCCTCCCCTCCTCTGAGTTTGACTTGGCTGGCAAAAAACGCTTTACAGGTACGTCTTGATTTGTGTGTGTGTGTGTGTGTGTGTGTGTGTGTGTGTGTGTGTGTGTGTTTGTGAATGGCTTCTGTTCAGATAGATAGATAGATAGATATACTTTATTGATCCCCGAGGGGAAATTCAAGATGGTGCAGAATCACCTTGGCTGCCATTCGTACAGCGCTGGTAGAAAAAAACACTGAAAAAACTGGAATACATAGGGAAAGAGGAGGAGAGAACAAACAGCCCACCAGACTATACACCAAATAGGGAGTATTGTTTGGTGTCAGAAAAAACAGCTCAGCACATATAAGCAATTTATCACAGAACATGGGTGGGGAGGGGAGAGGTAGAGGAATCACACATCTTACAACATAGAGTTAAGACATTGCACCAGGTAAGGGAAAAGGGAATTGAAGACTCCAGCACAGACAAACAGTCCACATCCGCAGCCTCCTTTTGGGGCGCTGTCAGGGAGCCTATCCACGCTGGGGGTGTGAAGCCGCGGAGGCGTTGGATGGTTCAGGGGAAGGGTTCTTGGATGAGGGGGAAGGGAGAGCAAGCCCTGCCCTGTTCAGCCAGGGGAGTTGTTTTCAGTAGCAGCCTCGCCAAGGCCAGGACCTCAACCAAACTCTAAAGGGACACACACACACACACATTTAGCACTTCATGCTCAGCCCAGGACACACTGTTTCTCATAGAAAAGGAAAGGAGACGGAGACAGAGATCATAAATAAAGGGCAGTGGTTTATGAGCTTACCTCTGCCCAAACAACTGTGCGTCTTTGAACAGGTTAGAGCTGTGAAGAAGTTATGTGTTTATGCGTGTGTGTGTGTGTGTGTGTTCTGATTTCAGACATGCTGTTTTTTGGGGGGGACTTAAGTGTCTTTTCTGTGCCAGTGTGTGTGTGTGTGTGTGTTTGAGTGTGTGGCCCATAGAAGGTTCCCATAAAGTTTAAGAAGCTCAAGCCTAATTTGGAGTAGACTTTAGATAAAGATACAGCACTACACATTTTGAAGGAGTAAAGCAAGTAAAGCAAAAATCTCTTTGCCTGCAAGTTCTCTAGAGGATCATCTCTCTGATATCTTGTTCTCTCGTGAAACAGGTCTTTGTTCTCTCATGAATCTCTATGTTCTTTAATTCTCATGGGACATCTCTGTGTTCTCTATTTATCTAATGGAGCATCTCAAAGTTCTTCAGTTTTCTCGTGGAACATCTCTCTGGATTATAATTATCTAGTGAAACTTCTTTTTTCACTTTTTCCACTTCTTATATTAACAGTTAAAAAACTGTGACAATATAAAATGGGTTTTTGAAAGGCGGGAACATTAAAGTGACAAGATGTGTACGGTATGTGTGTGTGTGTGGGGGAAGGGGGGTAAATGTGTTGTGGCAGCGTCCATCTGTGTGTTCTTGCGATAACTATGGTTGATTTTCTAAACTCCAGTCCGATCCTGGGAACGCTGCTGTAAAGTAGTATTTGTCTGTGTGTGTGTGTGTGTGTGTGTGTGAGCCGTCAGAGGCAGCCTGAGGTGACCGAAAATATTATGCTACCCCAGTGTGATTTCACATCATGAGCTGTGTGTGTATGTGTGTGTGTCTAGGGATTCTCAGTAAAGCACGGACCTCCGTGTCCCACTGTCAGAATTTACAATCAGTCCCATGAAAAAGATTCAGTTGCTGACCTTCACCCTTTTCATTTGTGTGTGTAGCCAAAGAGACTGAGTGAGCTGTGCAGCCATAATTCAGAGAGATCCCCCATTCCGCAATTAGTTAGAGGCCATTTGCCATGCTGGCTGGGTTTGCTGGAGATCCCAGCAGGCGGATGTCTGAACCTGGGAACTTTTGATCATATCCGTGGAGCACACCAGACCCACACACACACACACACACCTACACACTCCCTAGGACCTCTGTTTCCTCTCTGTCTCTCTCTTTCTCTCTCTTTCTTCTCTCTCTATCTCGCTTTGTGTTCCAGACTGGAGACATCTGAATGAGGACAGCAGCTGCTCCTGTATCCAGCTGCAGTTGTTTACGGAAATAACAAAAGCAGAGACTTAACAATTTCCCCATTGCTACACCTATCTCTTCAGACGATCTGTGTTTGTGTGTGCATGTGTGTGTGTGTGCACGCATTCATGTCGTTGTGTACCTGTTTGTGTGTGTATGTGTGTGTCTGTGTGTGTGCATGTCCTTGTGTGCCTGTGTGTGTGTGTGTGTGTGTGTGTGTGTGTGTGCATGTGCATGTCCTTGTGTGCCATTGTGTGTGTTTGTGTGTGTGTGTGTGTGTGTGTGTGTGTTTTGTTTTCATCTGAATCAGTAAGATACCCTCTGTGAGACAGATACGTATTCAATTTAATGTGAATGTGTTCCAGCAATCCCTGGACAGGCGAGGAGAGTACAACAGTGCGATGTGGGCGGATTCTGAGGTGGAACTATATTTACTTTTGCACAGGGCAAGTAAGCAATTACCAATCAGAATATGGGATACAGATTATTGACATGTGAAATGAACGGAGTGTCTTATTAGCATGGCTGTTCAAAAACTGCCAAATAGTGTCTCTGCGACATGTGTGGTTAGGGCTTTACCCAGAAGGACTCTGCTTAGCTGGTGGGTGTAGTACTGTACAGAAGTATCCTTAAAGGTCTCCTTCCAAAATAAACCGTTTAATACTTGATTTTTTTTACATTACCATAGGTCAGCCCAAGTTGCACTTGTATGCTCAATTTCAAAATGCTCTCCTACCCCTGTAGTCTGTATTAACCTGTGATAGAAAACAGCCGGGAAAAACGAGCGAATCGGATAAGCCGTACAAGCCTACGTCACATTAAACATTAGCTATGCAGTTAGCCCGCCCTCAAGAAAACATTAGGCTTCCTGCAGACAGACCCACTAGAGGGAGCGTCACAGTGCTGTTAGCCAATCAGAGGTGATACATTTGCATATCATTAATATTCATAAGAATCCTCTCGTGCTATCCAAGACAACCACAGCATATTTTTGTTGAAACGAAAGAGACCACCACAAAATTAATGAAAATATGATGGAATGAGACCTTTAAACCAAAAAAGACTCTAGCCGTTTCTCAATATCCGTTCTTTTGTGTTCTTGCTTTCTCATGAACTTGTGAAACGTCATGAAACGTCATTAAACACAGCCGAAGTACTGTTCCAATTCACAAGTTCGCATATACTCAAGAACGCACGAAATTCCCGGATGTTTTCTTGATTCAGCCATTTTATCAAGAACGCATCGGATGGTGACTTCTGTTATCTTATGGACCATTCCGCCCCACAATGCATTTCTGCATCCAAACAGAACGTGAATCAAAAAAATAAAAATGGAGCTAACGCAACGATAACAATTTATGTTTTAAACTAATAAGTTTGGAATTCATGGCTGTGTAGCCTATTTTGTAAAATGGGACGAGAAATGGTGACTGTTAAATCTTTTGGATCAACAATCTTATTTCCTGCAACAAGCTTAACCATCATGGCTATTCAGCAGCTTCTGAACACCTGAATGTAATTATGTTTATCAAGAACGCAACTGCCTCAAACTGCTCTTTGGGCTTACTGTTTCCTCGCCTTGTAAGTTTGCACTCCCGTTCTTGACTGCACAAGTTTAAACTTGCAAGTCCGTTCTTGGCGTTCTTGGTATTGAGAAACGGCCTCTGTCTAGCTAATGGGTGTAGTACTGTACAGAAGCACCCTTACCCTGAAGGACTCTGCATAGCTGGTGGGTTTAGTACTGTACAGAAGTATCCTTAACCTGAAAGACTCTGCCTGGTTGGCTGGAGTAATACTGTACTTCAGAAGCATCCTTAATCTGAGAAGCATCTTTACTCTGAGGGACTGTGTCTGGTTGGTTGGTTGATGTAGTAAAGTACTTCGGAAGCATCCTTCTCATTGTCCAAACGTTACTGTTTTGAATAGAATACAGTTGGGATTTGGGCAAAATAAAACATTTGAAAGTAAACAGGAGTTCATTGAAGGGCATTTTTCAGCTTTTGCAACTTCAGCTCTGGAAAAAAAAGTTTGAAGCAGAAAAATTATTTTGCGGCTGGGGGCGGCAGGGGGAGAGAAGAGAGGGAGGAAAGTAGAGATGGGAGGAGAGATGTGAGGAGAGAAGAAAGTTCAGTTCCACTGCTATTCTGTGTGTGTATGTGTCTGTGTGTGTGTGTGTTGTGTGGAGGAAAAAGAAAGAGAGACAAAAATAGAGTGTGTGTGTGTGCTGGGTGTTGATATGGATGTAGCAGTGAAGCGAGGCCTGCTCTGTTTGTGTGTGTGAGAGAGGAAGTGTGTGTGTGTGTGTGTGTGCTGGGTGTTTATATCATCGTAGTGGAGCTATGTGTGTCTGTCTGTGTGTGTGTGTGTGTGTGTGTGTGTGTGTGTGTGAGAGTGTGCATATGTGTGTACATGAGTGCTGATATCAGCATAGTGCTGTAGGGATGGTTCTGCTCTATTGCTTCCCCCTGGCCAGACACACAGGAATCCCCTGATATTTACGAGCAGCACACACACACACACACATATTCACACTCCTCAGAGTGTCGGCTGCGAGGGGTCACTCCCCCTCCCCACCATCTCTTCCTCCCTCTCACGGCAGTGTGGAAGATATTACTAAACCATGTGATCACCACCTGTGCATTCTGTGTGTGTCTATACACTGTATACTGTCTTTCTGTTCCAGTGTCATGTGATTGCCACCTGGGTAGACCTGTCTGTGTGTGTGTGTGTGTGTGTGTGTGTGTGTATGAAGACACACCTGCCTGAGATGCTCACAGGTGTGTTAACCCATGACTCAAGGGCAGGAGTCATATGGAGTGTCTGATTGGCTCCAGGTGCAAGACCCACAGTCCAATCAGACCCTGAAATCTCTGAAAGTGCTTGCAGCTGTCCCCCAGCTGACATTCTTAGAAAGAAAGAGAGAGAGAGAGAGAAAGAGAGAGAGATGTAGATGCCTGTCTCTCTCTCTCTCTCTCTCTCTCTCTCTCTCTCTCTATCACACATACACACACACACATACACACACACACACTTACACACAGGAAGACCCCCAGGCTATCCGTCACACACAGTTCCAATGGTAGGCATGTTCAGGTGTTGCATAAGCCTGATTAGTGAGCGGAAATGAACTGAGGTGTGCTTGTTTGGCAAAGATCACCTGGGACACTCCAAGAGAGGTGAAGGGACAAACAGACATGCAAAGGAAGCAAGAAAAGAAAGAGAGACAGGGACAGATAGATAGATAGATAGATAGATAGATAGATAGATAGATAGATAGATAGATAGAGAGGCACAGAGAGCGAGCACAGGAAGATAGACATTTAGATAGAAAGAGAGAGCAAGAGAGAGAGAGAGAGGGAGAGAGAGAGATAGGATAGTTTGGGGGGGGAGCTATAAACTATAATATAAAGTATAAAGGAGGCTAATATAAAGGAGGCTTAAGAATAAGCCAGAAGTATAGGTGTATAACAGACATTTTACTGTCTTCTTCCTGAGTGGTGAACTCCTAGACCTGTCAATCAAAACTCCAGCTCCTGCTCCTCGTCCCCCCACTCCTCCGTACAGTACCTATCTCTCTCATGCCCACTATTCTCAGA
>JAGFZM010000527.1:10768-43268 GCA_017657215.1 Limnothrissa miodon | reverse complement strand
ATTATCATTTTATTTTCCTTTTTTTTTTTTTTTAGATGATCCATTGCTCATTGAGAGACCCCCTGGTAAGATACATGCATGTCCTGCTCTTACTATGTACTAATATGTAATATGAACTACTAGTTGCATATGTACTAGTGATTCACATTTTTAATTGTGATAAATCTAATACAGTTTTGTTAGTCAAAGCATTATAGCATCTACAGCTAGGCATAGCTTAGTCGTTTCATTTCTAGACTTGCACATTCATGACAGTTATGTTAAGGATCTGCTCTATTACAGACAGTTTTACAGAATACAGTGAATGAAACATTTAGTATCCTGTTTTTTGGGGGGATAAGCTGAAATGTATATGTGTATGTTTGCACTTCAATGAGCAAAGAGGAAGTATTTTGACTCCTGACAAAATCGCTAGGCTACATAGCAAGTGTGATTTGATCTACAGTATTTGTTCACAGGAAAAAGAACAAGTACATTTTATACAACATAGACTAAATCCTGAATCGTAAGATAACACTGATAGGCTAAACACCAGGACTATTGATTCATTCATACCAGACTGCTCCTTTAACTGCCAATGTTGTGAGTTCCAGTTCGCTGTTGTTGAAATACCCTGCAGTATTGGCCACATTTTTTGTATTGCGATAAAGGGACACCGCGTTATATAATATTAATGTGTGAACTAAAATATACATACCCACTGTACATGTACATTATACCGTACACGGGTGGTATCTTCATTATTTTAGAACGAGTATATCACATTGATCTTGAACCAAAAGTTTACCTGTAACCATGGTAACTGTGCTCTCCCTGTAGGTGGTGAGCCAATCTGGATCCCCTATAAGTTCCGCTATAACCCTGCTCACAGCTCCTGCAAAGGGAGCCAGTTTGTGAAGCGCACTTGGTACAAGAAGTTTGTGGGCGTCGTTTTATGTAACTCACTGCGCTACAAGATATTCATGGCTGATGGACTTAAAGGTTTGGTGGTCTCTCTCTCTCTCCCCCTTTCTCCCCGTCTCTTTCTCAAAGCACAGAAAGCTTTTGTACATAAACCTTACTGTTACATTGCCTCCATAACAATTCCTGCAAAAGAAAACTCACAAACTTGCATTTGCCGTTCAGGTAATATTATGCTAGCTGCTAACAACTCAATATGACTACTTACAACACAGTCTTACTACCCATAATGTTCAAGAGGACTGGAATCAGATAGCTATTAGCACATGTGCTTATACGCACCTTCTGTAGGTTTGGCAACTTCTGAGAATGCCTCTGTGTGTTTTTAGGTCTAGTGTTAGAGAGTCCTGGGGCCAATTGCACAAAACTAGTATAAGGGATTAAGCCGGGATATCTTGGTTATCCTGGTTGAATTAACCAATCATTTGTCAGTATAGCCAAGATATCCCGGCTTAATCCCTCATCCTAGTTTTGTGCAATAGGCCCCTGGTCTAGTTTGGGGGTTTCCAACAGGTAGCTCACCTGCTTGAGAGGAACTCTACAAAGGGCCAAAGAGTGTGTGATAACTCTTTCCTCCCTGATTGTTCCTCAGACACATTTTACAGTGTGGCGGACTCCTTTGGCTACGGAGAGGACCACTGCCAGTTTGTGGATTCCTATAGGGATGGCAGGACAGGCCCCCATAGCCTGTCTCTATATCTGCCTCCAGCACAAGGTACTACAAATCCCAGCATGCATTAGCATATCATTTTGCAATTTCTTTACTTTGAAAACTTTGCCCTCCACTGGGAGCGTTTTCTAAACGTGTGTGTGTGTGTGTTCCAGGTTACTTCCGCTCATACAGACAGGAGCCAGTCAACTTCGGCCGTATTGGCAGGAACACGCCTCATGGCTTTGTGGGCTGGTACGAGTGTGGCATCCCCATCCCGGGCAAGTGGTAGTGGAGGAAGGCCCCATAGGGTCGTAAAGCCTCTGCTCTCCACCCTCCTCCGCTGCATTGCTCCTTTGGAACCCAGACAACCCCCACCAACTCTTGCTCACCGTGGCAACCATAAACAAAACCATAAACATATTACCTGCTTGTGACAGAGAGAATATAATACGTTCAAATTAACTAATATTTTGTGTATCCTGTGACCATGAACGCATGAGAGCAATCTGTATATAAGGAACTGAGACGCATGCTAACCAGACTGTTATTGCAGCCTTCAGGAGCCAAGATCACACAAGGGAGGGTGGGCAGGTATAATATAATTTATGACAAAAAACTTATCCATTCCAACTGACGGGGAAGTTTAAAAGCACAAACAATGCCTCTCCAGGCCAAAGATTAAACCACAACACAAAAACAAAACACAACTTTGAGATGTTTTTTTGTTTGTTTGTTTAGATGGTTGAATAATAGTATGGTGTATTGTATTTGTTTTTTGTTTTGTTTTTATTTGTTCAAGATGTTTTCTAACTGTTCTTTTTTATATTCTTTTTAAAATTTGTATCGTTGTATTTCAATGAAAGTTGATGTGGAAGTATTGCCCATTTGCGGGCTAAATAACCTTATCGGTGCTCAGGAACGGTTCTGACTGAATAAAGGTGCTAAAACCCGAGCAAGTGCTACCTGTCTATTCGTCACGACCCACTATATGACTATAAAACGTGTGTGTGTTTAGGTTCACAAGCACAGGTGAACGTTATGTCACTAATACAGTAGTCTTATAGAGTAGTTATGATATAATAGTTATATATGAGCCCACATGAACCAGATAGTCCTCAGTGACCGCAGGGGAGTTGATAGATCCATACAAAATTGTTAGCTTAGAATTTTTTTAATATGCCTTATAAACACACATACTTATTTCCCCACAGGCACAATTGTTAATTAATAGTTTGATCAACAATGGCTTTTTGATTAGACAGCATTAGCTAAAGTCATAAATCTGAAAGTGCTGATTTGAAGTGAAAAACTTTTTTGTACTTAACAAAACGGGTCTTTTTGGCTTTGGCTCTTTGTTGAGGTATATTTTTAGTTGCCTGACACCAAAATATAGTCTGCAAGGTAGACTGGACTTATCTAACGAGCGAAACCCTGAGCTTGTCTTTCCAAAGGCCTCTGCATGCAATTCCAGCCCAATTAGCTACCACTTGGGTATGTCTAGGTAACTCTAAAATCATAGAGCAGTGTAACTGGGCCGACCAAACTTGATAGAGTGTCTACTGAGCCTGTACCACATACCTACTTAGCAAAACCATTTGCTACCTCAACATCTAGAGTTCTAGGATACATTCTTTTCTTTTAAAGGACAACACTGATGTGTGTGTGTATATACTTCTATATATTTTTATTTTTTATAAAAAAAGGTTATAGCTATCATCTCTTTATCATAGTTACACAAAATTGACTTAAGAAGCAATAATCTATGCCATTGTTATTGTAAGGGGAAGCAATCATTATCTTTTAAATATGCTGTATTCTAGCTGTTCATCCCATGGAGCTTTTTTATGCAGCAGATGTCAGGGCTTATTTTGGCAAGGTTTTCTGCCTATCATTTATTCTCTCTCATTAGATTTTGGAAACTTTATGATAACTAATTGAGGAATAATAACTGGATATTTAAAACCTCAAGTCAATGGAGAGAGTATCTTTACTTGCTGTCTGGAAACCTAAGATGACATTATACAATCAGCGTCACCTAGGAGGCCTTTTTCGTCCCCTCTGATATTTTTCACGATGCGTGCGTCAGTTTAGGATGAAATACCTCTCTCCTGACAGACACAAGGGTCCCGGCGCTGATGGTGACGACTCTTTTTCCAGTGCAGTTCGTCACGCACACAGCTTGGATCAGACAAACTTTCATCTGTTTGAACTGTCTCTTGGCCTTCAGCTCCTTGGCACAGTGGTGCGTGTTTCAACTAACTGGAGAATGTGTTGTTATCAGCGCGAACAGCAGTTCCGCGTCACGTAATAAAAAAACACAACAGAAAAACAGATAGGTGTTTAAGTTGGCTCCTCGGGATGAGCTGTGTGCAAAGGACTTAAAATAAGGAGTCCTTCCGTGAGATAAATATGGGGATTCCTAATTAGGTGACGGCTCATGTTTTCCAGAGCTGAGTTCGTGAGGCTGAGGGTCTGCTTTTATAGAATAGAAGTGACACTAGCTGTCAACACATGTGAGCGACGGGCTGACAGGCTGACTGAAAGTCTTCCTCTCACCCCCTGTCCCAAGAACAGCCTCGTCAGGACTCGTGCGTGGCAACTCTTCAGGGAAGAAAACATAAAAAAGTGATTATTACTGAACTCAGTGAACTGGATGAGATGATGTCAGCCTACTGGATGGAAACAAGAGAATTTGGACAGAGAGAGGGGAAGCAAAATGAGAAAGTCATGAGAAAAAGAGGCTTCTTTGAAAAGCTGACTTGTTTAAGATCAGCAGGCCTAAAGAAGTCATCAAACATGCCACCGTTATTCAAAATTGAACTATGTTCTTCCCTTAACTTAGATGAGTTAATAATAGCAGGATATGAGGATAAATACCTCTCATGTCAGTGCATGCACTCTATCGTTCTGACGCACGACACATATAGCTTAGCTCACAGAGCTTAGCAAACAGAGATAAAGTTAAAAGTGACCAAACACCAAATAAAACATTTCAAAAGAGATTTTCAAAGCAGATAATAAGGATAACCATAACGTATGGTGGAAAAACATTTGGGAGCCCTTTGCTGCAGTAACATCATGAACATGGCGGCTCTACATACCTTGTGCTTGTTATTACTGTGCCGACAGCACAAGCACAATCTGTAGAAGAGGAATCAATGATCATTGCCATTAAGTTGTATGATAAACTGATAATGCAATTTTTGTTGCATCCTGTTTCAGATTTGTTTCCTCCTGGTGTTTTAGATCCTGCAAGTGTAGTTACCCTTAGAGCCCAGCTAGAGCCCTGGTTCACCCCATAATAAGCCATTTAATAATTGAAGTGACTACGCAGCTGGAAAATGAACCTAAAAATGTTTCCTGGAGTGTGCCTTTAACATACACACAGCAACCGAGAGAGCACAAGGCTCAGAGATCAATGACCACTGTGAATTGCACAGCTCCAACTCACATTTTAAAGGTCCATGGCAGAAATAAACATAACCCTATGGCAACACTGGATGTGTCATGGTTCTTTAAAAATACACACACACACACACACACACACACACACACACACACATATATATATATATATATATATATATATGTATTGTTAGCTGTGCTGCCATGGCTGGTGTAGCCAGTCCCATTGCTTCTAATGGAAGCTAATGGTTAGCACAGGTTTATCTTTGACCTAGCACATCTTGTGTAGCCTCCCTGTAACAGAGTGAGGTAATGCAGTAGAGCCTGCAAAAATATACACACGCACACACACACACAGAGCAAATTAATAACATCAACCTCAGCATCATTAGCTTCAGGGTGGTCGCCAAAACACACCCTCCTCCCTCCAAGTGATTGAGAGCCATGTCAGCTTGTTGACTTTCCCTCATCTTCAACAATAAACAATTTGTTTATTGGTTTGGCATTTCTGGGCTGTGGCTGGTTAACAGTCTCCCATCTGGAGCTCATATGGGTCAATCACATTGAAGCCACATTGACACATGCTGGGACAAATGCACAGTCTGTGGGATAAAATTCTCTCTCCCATTGCAGGTACACTTAAGTTAACACATTTTATTCATTCAGTTTCACTTTTCCTAATAGCTTAGCCTTAGCTGCCAGTTCACTATTTGGTTTGCTTGTCTCTAGCTTGCACCAATTTTTTTCTTTGTCTTCTCAGTATCCTCAAACAACACTGTCATGTGTTGAAAATGCATTTTTCCTGTACAGTTTCTAAATATTTTGATGGTAAACAAACTTGCAAGGGTGGAGGGTAATATACTCACTCATCACCAGGACAATATGCCAAAAACAGCCGTAGCAACTTCCCTGTCAGCAAGCAATAGGCCTGACATTAAACTGTGTTTATCAACTTGTCAAACTTCGGAAATTAATTGCCAGTTCCTATTCTTTACGCCATAAACCCACATGTGACAAAAAGCCTGCTGGGTGAAGGAGTGTTTAGAAATCGGTTTCTCCTAAATATACACAGGGGGAAATTAATGGCAAACTAGCCAATTCCTAATCTTTTGATGAGTGTAATTGTTAACAATGTGTCTATTTGTTAATAGTTAATCGTTTTTTTCACCATTAATTAACAATTAAATATTTTTTGTTTGCATAAAACCTGTATTCTATGTTTATTACAAACAAAATACTTAAAGATCTGCACAGTAAGTCTGTTTTTTTAACCCAGCATTAAATGCCCCAAAGCTGTAGGGGGAGCTCTGTACAGCAAGCTGTATTACTGTATTATACAGCTATCTGTAATGCTAGCGGAGCACTCTCTCACACGTTGCATGTTCCGTATTCACTATACAGGGCAGTAGAGTGGTACATTCAATCGCTGTTTGCAACACAACAGGCCAGTCTAATAGAAAAAACAATTTCTAAGCGATTTTATGACCAAGAAAATGGTTGCATAAACTTACTGAGAGCTTCTTTAATTAATATTCTATTAATACAAGTTAATATTGAATGTTGGAAGGAGACCTGTGTCGCACTGGGCTGCACTGGGCTACAGAGAAAGTACATTTCCCATCCTCAGGTAGAAGTAGAAAGTACAGATACTGCTCAAATGGAATAGGGTTAAAGTCAAAGCTGTCACAAAAATACACACTCAAGTAAAGATGGTCCTTGAAAATGTTACTAAAGTACAGTATTTGTACTTATTTACTTCCCACCTCTGGTATTTTATACTATACGTGAGTAAGAGGGCTTATGTGTACCTCCTCAGTGTTCTGTAGTGGACAGGAGGGCTCATCATTATGTGTGCCAGATTTTTTTTTTTTTTTTGAGGTCACATATACTGCTTCCTTAGCTATAATGGAATTTCTTAATCAGGGCTTTTTTCTGGTGCCATTCCCTACATATGTTGTTCACTTGTTTTTACAAGTAACGTATTTAGCACCAGCGTCTGTTTTATGTAGGTTTATGTGTGTGGGATTGGGTGTCTACATGCCTGTTTGTGTGTATACCACATTTGCATGAGAGGCTTGCCTGCCTGTGTGTGTATTTATTTATGTACACATGGAGTCATCTCATCCATAAACAGTTTTACTTTATGTGATTGCATGAATGTGTTTAGGAAATGTTCAAAGACATCAAAGATGGTGCTTGAGGTTATTTGTCACTCTCTGGACTAGGCAAAGAGGCAAATGTGACAGTTACAGTATGTTACAGTAAAGTTGGGTTGGGAAAGGTCCTTCCATCTCTTCCTCCCTTCTATTGCAAACAAAGGTTTCTGTCATGACCCTGCCAGTCAAGCCGCCCTGCTGGTCCTTGAGGGTACTGCCAGACTTTGTTTTTGTTTTGGCCATGTGCTGGACACCCCCCCCTCCCTTTTTCCCGCCATTTGTCTTACCCACCTGCCTTCCCAATTTGTTTGCTCGTTACCTTGTTTTGTCCCATCCAATAACCGCTCACCCTTCCTCCTATATTAAGCCCTGTTGAGTTTGACTCAGTGTTGGATTGTCTCTTCCCTGTGTGCTTGTTTATCCTACCTGCTCCATGAGATTCAGAGTTACCCTGTGTTTGTGGATTGCCTATATATCTCCTGTGTTTTTGACTCTAATCTTGGATCTCTAATCTTAAACCTGGATTGCCGTCAATCTTGGATTATTTTGTGTTCCCTTTTGACCTTTTGCATCTTTTGTGTTTTGGGGATTACCTCTGAAATTGGATTGATCTTTTGTGTGTTTACTGAATTTTTTTGAAAATTAAATCATTTGAATTGCATTTCCGTTGCATGTGTCCGTTTTTGGGTCCAACTCTCAAGTAAGCCTGACAGGTTTCCTTGTGCATGTTCATATTTTTAATATGTGATTCATTTTAACATTTGTATCATTTGTTCCTTGACAGCCCTAAACAGACATAGGGCGGTCACTTAGTTAAACCCAGTGTTTTAACTCCTCCAGTGTCAAATGCAGAACAGTATTGCGGACAACACACAACTGAAGGTTCTATATAACAATGCTTTTTAGGACATACTACCATTAAAGAACAGTGGCGCTATTCCATTCTACAGTAGACAGTATAATGGACACGGTGAGACCAGGAAAATACAATACCTCTACTAAACATTCTTTTTAAAAAAAAAACAAAAAAACATGATGTTCCCAGGATCTCACAGAGCACACAAGTCAATTAAAATGGAATTCTGATCTGATCTAATCAATCTGGCCCTGATTTAGCATCAATTCTCCAATACTAGTGAGGCCAGAAAGAGTCCATACCCACACCCACTGCAGAGCCGGTTCTGGGTCATTGTTGGAAGGCCCAAGCAAGCACATACTGTCTATATGATGCAGATGTTGAATACTTTGTCTCTCTCAAAAAACCTTCCAATTTATCAGGCCTGCGGAAGAGATCCCTAATTATGTACTTTTAGCCAGATGTGAGAAACACTATTGAACCCAGAGTTCTTTAAAGCAACACTAAAGAGTTTTACTTAAAATAATTTTTTCAAAATCGTTTTGGTGGTCCATGAACTCATAACAGTATGAACGTTACCTTCTGCATCTGCTCTGGAGCCCTCTATCGGCTGTAATAGCACTAAACAAGTTCGCCCTGTCGGGTCCAGGTTCTGTAGTCCAAGTAAAAACTACAGTCGATTGGCTTTGCGGCCAGCCATAGTTTGGAGTATAGCTAGAGTTGAGCTGCCTCGACAGATATATAATGGGAGAAAACGCGGTTGTGTTTGAATTGCAATCATGCTGAGCTACTAAAGAAAAGAAGGAGATCTGAAGAAGCAAAAAAAAAAAAAAAACGGAACCAGAGTGAATATTGGTCCGGCTTTCATTTGTTGGCGAGAGCTGAAGGAGGCTACACATTGCAAAACGCATGGTGACCTGGCTTTGTTGCTATTGGACTTGTAAGTAATAATGGTATATCCGACAGTATTCATCATTGATTGTTTTATCTATCGATTAGCCTGTGATAGCTACAAACAGTGGATGAGTCTTTGTGTCAGCTAAGGCGCTAACGTGGGTAATGCTAGGTACGTTTCCTAGTTGTTTATAGCTTTAGCGCTTTTGAAAGCATGCCATCATCCGTAAGTTGTCAACATATTTATATGTGAGGCGGATATTTCATTGTGAAACTAGTGGATTTAGAAATTAAATGAAAATTGAGTACACATCCATGTTACGGTTGTAAGTGTAACGTTACGCATGCAATCTGATGGGTTAGAAGCTATCTGTTTTGGCTTTCGAAACAACAGTTTTGCAGTCTGTTCAGCAAATCTTCATAATTTTTTTCTGTTGTGGTTTCCCGTTTGTGGTTTAGCATGTATATAATTAATATATATATATTATATGCATGCTAAATTATTTACGACTGCAGTAATTTTAACCTGTAGATGGTGCGATTTTGAAACTCTTTAGAGTTGCTTTAAAAGTCTTGGATGATATTTGTGTGTATGTGTGTGATGATATTTGTGTGTACATGTGGGTGGTGTATATTTGTGTGTGTGTGCAAACGTCCAAGCTTTCACACTAGGGACTCTGCAGAGACTCTATCTCTGTGTATGTGTGTGTGTGTGTGTGTCAAAGTGTAAAAGAGAGAGAAAAAGACAGCCATAGTGATTTAATTCCATTGAAATTATTTTTTTTATTTTCCACACAAACTTCCACCCTGTTCCAGTTTTGCTCCAGTCCTGATCAGGATCTGGTCTGACAGAGGTCTTCGGAAAGCAGCTCTGCTCTGTTCTCCGAAAAGCAGCTCATTCTGTCTGGTGCTGAACACACAGCCTCCACCGCACACCCATCCAACTTCCAAGCATTATCTGCACACATAATTACCTTTGATTGTGTGCATATTAAAAATGCGGCAGCCACAGCGACATCAAGCAGAACTGTAACTATTTTCCACATGCTGTTTGTGTTTGTGTGTGTGTGTGTGTGTGTGTGAGAGAGAGAGAGAGAAAGAGAGAAAGAGAGAGAGAGAGAGTTCTAAAAGTAGGTCATGGGCCACTTGGGCTGGAAAATGTTACCTCTCATTCTAGAAGGATTAAATCATCTGCGATCGGGAATAGCAAGAGAGGGAGAAAAAAGACAAGGAACCAAGAAGATACATTGAAGAAAAGATGCAGAAAGAAAGACTGAGACAGGGGAAAATTACAATTTTGTTCTCACAGTATATTTGACATTACACTTTATTTCCTCTTTTGGAAAAATGGTGTTTATAGACTTTATATAGATATTGTGCTGCTCTACTGTCTTAAATGTTGCAATTTGTTAATGATCTTTTCTGTCCTGCTTTGACCTGTCAGTCAGTCTGACAATTACACAAAACACCTCAATACTACAGAGAGAAAGCGAGAGAGAGAGAGAGAGAGGGTAAAGACATGCATTATCCTCTAGCACAACAACGCTCTTCTTTAAGCTTAAAATGAACATCAGACACTAAATATCAACATGAGTAATTATGACAAATTCTTCCACTGCCTCCTGTCCCTTTCTCTTCCTTCTCCTTTGATTTTGTTCTGTTTTGATCCCTTCTTCCCTCATTCTTTCGCCCATCCTTTTAGTTGCCAGACAGCTGTGTGAGTGTAGTGTGAGTGTGTTTGCGTGTGTGTGAGTGGGAGAAAGCATTTGTATGTGTGTGTGTAAAACAGAGAGAGAGCCAGCTCAGATGTCTCATTAGACACAGAAAGCCCACAACCTGAATTATATGAGATCCCCATATTTCAATGTCTTGAATGTGTCTGAGCCTTACCAGGTGCTATGATGAAGCCTTGTATCCTCTGGAAGAACAACATGCTGGCGGCCACGTTGTGTCCCTGTTCAGGTCATCTACTCCGCACACGAAGATGCACGACATGCTGGATCCACAGAGCTGTGTGTCAGTGTGTGTGTCTCTGTGTGTGCGAAATGTATCTGTGACCAAGTTGTCTAAGTGAAGACACCAATGCTGCAGAGGTCAGCTAGGGTCTTTCTTCAAAAAGAGAGAGAAAGAAGAAGGAAAGGGGGGCAGGAGGAGTGAGAAGAATGAGAGAGAGACAGAGGGTGAGCATTTGGGTGGATTAGTGTTAAGCAGTAAATCAGGAAGGTGAGGATTTGAAAACCGCAAACGTCCAAGCATTCACACCAAGGACTGCAAGAAAACAGGTGGTCCACCAGCTCTTCCTCAGGCACACATCTGCCCATGGAGAACCCCAAGACCAATTCCAAGTTAGTGTGTGTGTGTGTGAGAGAGAGAGGTTATGTGTGTTTCTCTTGCAATCTGTGTGTGTGTTTTAAACAAAGGCTGATGTAATATGCCATATGTAAGTAGTGTAACATTAAACACTGCCATTGTCTGCCCATGCCTAGCCTAGACAGCCCTAGGTGGTATGTAGGTTAGTATTATTCTTATTGCTATGTGTGTTGTGTGTATGTCTGTGTGTATGTTTGTGTGTGTGTGTGTGTGTGTTTAGGTGTTTCCTAAAACAATCCCTCAGGCAATTATTTAAACTCCATATTTCTCTAATGTTTATGTTTGTGTGTGTGTGTGTGTGTGTGTGTGCGCTAAGGCTTATGACTGTACAGCAGACAATACGCCTAACACAACTGTAAAATACTCAAATTAAAGCCAGTATGATTTACCATGCAACCATTACACCACCCGTTTCCCCTCCGCAACTGTGAGCTTTGAACACAAGCAGCTGACACACACATTAAAACAATCACTTGCTCTCACATGCCTGTTTAAGGCTGATGGGGAAGGGAAAAATGGAGCAACCAGGGCTGGAGAAATAACTGACATTTCACAATGGAATTTTGGAGAAAGGAGGGGATAAGATGATTGTTATTTCACGGTCTGGCGGTCCTGCTTTGAATGTGGAACATTTACTCAGTTGTTTAAGCTGATGGTGAGTATTCCCACAACAGCAAAAAACTCCTAGAGGCTATTTAAACCTTGTATTTAACAAGGCAAGTTAAACTAATATACTGTAAATAAGAGTTACGTGTGTTGTGTTGGATATTGGGTGGCACAATATGCTTCTGCCAAAGCTCAGAACCTCCCTATATGAAAAAAGTCCTGTATTGTATGCAGTAACAAAACTACAGTAAAGCCCCAAAAGTGTTATAAATGCAGAAAATGGACAAAGACATTTGAGACATAAAAAGAAAACTCCATTCATGAAAACTACAAAAATACTGCAAAAATACATTTTTATTGCATTGTACTGTACAATGCGGTATTTTGGACTTGAAATACTGCATTACATGCATTTATCCTGTAACACAATGCAGGTTTTTTTTCTGAATGCTGGAGTTCAGAGATAAACAAACTAGGAGCTAGGGCCCCATGGCTGTTAGCTTCTGTTAACTAATACCTTTATGGAGTCAGGGATAAGTTGTGGACATCTGTGATAGCAATGAACTGTATCAAATATCAGCATATTTTCTGTATTAGGCCTATTGCAGTTTTAACTCTATGGTTGTTTGTCATTGGTCAGATCCCACTGAACACTGGGGTGATACTTTTTCAGCAAGCAACCAAGCTCTTCTGAACGCCACCAGGCTCACTGACAAATGATGTCAACTGAAGTCTGACAGTGATTAGGCTGAACTCATTTAAACTCAGAGGAGAACGTTTCCATGTGGCCTCCATGTGACTCAATCAATCTTCTTCTTAACCACTAACAAGAATTATATCTACACAAGGGCACAGTAGAAAAAGTAAACTGATGTTTGAAGCTTGGCATCTGATATGTCTATATTTCAAAGGTATGGAACGCAACAAGGTCCGGAATCCATTTATTCAAATCTATTTCAAATGTCTGACCACAGACTGTATTGTATACTATATAATCTGACCACAGACAGCAAATAATCTGGGGTGCGTTTCTCGAAAGCCTACCAGCTAACGTGGTTAGCTACTTACATGTTTGGAACCATGAAACTGTTTCTCAAAATCATTGTACAGATCATGGAGGTGCAACATACATGTTACGATGTATAGTTCAACGACACAGGTGTTTCTCGAAGCCGTGGTCCAGACAAGCATTCGTAAGATTGATTGTAAACAGTGTCCTTCATAGTTTTAGTCAACGAAAGGTCCTTACACTTTAGTTAAAGCAGGGCTAAGCAACGTTCTGTTCTCTCACGAGCTCCCTCTAAAGACAGCTGTATTGCATTGTATTGCACGGCATTCTATTGGAGACGGTCCGCACTGCTGAACATTGCAAGTGCTGTATCTACCGCTAGGCCACAGTGGCGCATTCTACACCGTTCGTTCGCCGTGTAATGACTCATTTTAGCATCCTAAACAGTATGAAACGGATTAATTAAATGAAAAATGTTGCATAGTGGGCCTTTAACTTTTAGTCAATACTTTTAGTCAAAATGTTTTCTCTTTTTAAACTAATTCAATTAGGCTAATACAGGTATCTGAAATTGAAATTAAGGTAACAGGTTGTATCAAGTGTTGAAATTTGTAAAGCAACATTTCACTCTTAACACTTTTATCTGTAATATACATACTCCTTACCTTAGTTGAATATCTAGACTAGACTTTACCATCTACGAGATGCTGCTGTGCCGTCCTTTCTGATACACCAAGGTAGTAAGTGCATTACACATGGTGACATGGAGTAAAGACCATTCTACTAAGTCAAGAAACAACACTTTATTTTCTGGAATTTCAAAATGAACACACATATTTCCAAAGCAGAATTTAGGCTACTAAATCTGATCTTGATTCAGTTTGAGGAAAGCGCTTCTCTCTATATTTGGCCAATGTGGTTTATTTTCTGGAACTTAGGGTTAGGGCTAGGGAACACACATATTCCCACAGCAGAATTAGGCTACTGGATCTGATCTCGATTCAGTTTGAGGAAAGCGCTTCTCTCTAAAATGACTCTTTCTCTATTTCGACGACCACGGCTGAGGTCACCTGTAATGCTACAAACTCCCTCAGCAAATGCTTGAGATGCTGGCATTGCCAGAAGATCAAAGGCAATAGGTTTTAGGCTCTGATAAACAGCCCTGTGCAGCCCAAAAGTCAAGGGCAGTCTCTTCATTTATAGGTTCTGACAGTTGTTCCTTCAACTTCAGCATTTCCTGCCTGACATAGGGCTTTGAGGGGCTAGATCTAGATGGCCGGCGGCTTCCACTTGCTTTTGAGAGGAATCTGAATCTGGGCCGCTTTGCCTCTGGTGCCTCACTTTCTTCTTCCTGCTAATTTTCATCAGCCTCCTCCTCCTGTATTACTGGTGACACCATTTGCACGATGTAATCTTCTGCTTTTCTCAGAAGCTCCTGAATTTGTTCATCATCATTTTCAATGAGTTTGGGTGAGACTGTTGGGTCAAGGAAGCATGCAGCAGCAGTAAGGGGTGAGAACTTCGGATCACTGGGATCAAGACAGCAGCTGAAGCGCGTATGGCCATGTTTGCCTTAATCTTACTGTACATGCCAGGGAAGCTAGTTCCCTGTGGCTCGAACCCTGGGGGAACCCAGACAGGTGAGCGCTCAGGTCCAGGAGGGCGGGCACCACCAGGGATAGGGACATGGTGTCACTCTGGAGCATCTGGGTGTGCTCAGCAAAGGGGAGAAGCGGATCTATGAGAGCAGTCAGCCTTTGTCACTCACTCAGTAATAGATAGTCCCAGCCCATACCATCAGCAACTTAAAGAAGTGAGTCCTTCACTTGGACAAGGTGTGATATCATCAGGTATGTGCTGGACCATTTAGTGGGGCAGTCTTTGACCAGAGTGAGTCCACACAGCTGCAGCAGTCGCTCAATTGCCACAGACGACTTGCGGAAGAGCCTGACGAGTACTCAAGCTTTATCAAGGAGTCGACTGACACTTGCTTCTTTCTGGATCATGTTCACCACGAGTTGCAGTGTATGTACAACACAGGGGGTCCTCTCTATGGCTCCATACCTAGATAGATAACACAAACACAAGGAGAAGGACAGATACTTTATTAATCCTCTAGAGGAAATTCAATTGCCATGAGCAACACAATGCAATAAACAATGTATAACACACATCTTTAATGCTAAAAGACAATAAGCATAGCTCAATGACAGACACAATCTAGCCTGCTACTGAACATGTTAACATCTACAAACAAATAGAATTTACCTCTGTTCCTTGACAATCTCAGAGTCATCCTCACTCTCCTCAGATTCCTCCTCAGAGCTAGAGCTGCTGGACTCATGTTCATAGTTTTTGAACGCTGCAACCATGTTGCTTCCATTATCAGTTATAAATGTCAGAATTTTGTGTTTTGGTATTCCCCAGTCCTCAGTGCAGTCTCTGCACTCTGCGGTGTGTGGGTGGGTAATCTGGTTAAGCTTCAACAATATGTGCTTCGGTTTGTTCTCCTGATTACAAAAGTAACAGGCACTAATTGCAAGGAATGACGCAGTAAGTCCTTTTTTTGTCCATATGTCCATACCAATTGTTGTTCTGCGCGCCATGGCGAGTCTATGGCGAGAAAGTTTTGTTTTTCACCAATATAAAGCTGGTCGATCAAGTTGTTTACTTTCGTTTTCTTCGGAATGGTCAGCCTCTTGTCTATGGTCTCCATCATGAGGACGAAATCTTCATCCTCAATAGTGCGGACAGGTAGACAGGTGCGCGCAATCCATTGTGCAATCGCATTCTTTTCTTTTCTTTATATTTTGTTGCTGAGGTGAACATTGCCGGGATCGATGATTGCACCCCCACATTTTTTGCACCAGCTTGCTGTTTAGGACCACTCCTCTCTGGGATCTAGGTGAGGAAAATTCAAAAGATAGGATTACTCCTTATATATATGCCTACCTGGCCTCAGAGAGAATAATAATACACAAATGTACCCTGCAAGCCGAAACCAGTCACTTTGGTAAAATTTACAAAATAAAGTTATTGTGCACACATGAACGGCTATATACTAAGCTTTCCAACAATATGTATATCGAGGGTATTGCAACTAACTATTGCAACTATCGCTAAGATAACCTCATCTAAAGTTGCCACGGTTCTCCCATCACGATATGCCGAAAGAGGAGAAAATCACCTATTTAAGCGGTGTGGACAACGGGCATGACTGTAATGTGGTGAATCTTGAGCGGGTCTAGGAGACAAAACGTATGTTTTTCCGTGAAATTTGTTCACGGTATGAAAGTGTAGAGTGTATACTGTCGAATTATGAGAAAACGTGAAATTCAACATTTTAACCCGTAGGCTACATTTGGTTTCGGTTTGCAGTCATAAATATCTTCTAACTATTTTCTGTGTAATCTTAGGCAACGTTTACACATACCTGGGTATTTTGATAAACTAATATTTTCTTCCCTCCGTTTTTCAAAATAATAAACGTGAATACGGAGCTTTTCAAAATTTTTAGAAAGAATTGTTTTCAGAGGTGACATCTCTGTTTGTGTGTACATGAAAGGCGCAAACGAAGGGAAAAGTGTACGTTTGTAAGAGAAAACGTATATGTGTAAACGGGGTCTAAAGTTTGACTATTGCAGATAGTAATGCATTACAATGCATGTTCAGGGCCATAAAGCTTCTTTTCTTAAGGACAAGTAAGTGAAAATGGTCAGTCTAATGTAACCCAATTCCAATTGCTTTGCTCTTGTGTGGCACAGATTGGATATACTCCTTGACAGTGTAATCAGAAAAAAATAAGTCTTAGACACAGAACAGAACTGGTCTGAAAAGCCAAAAGTGTTTCACTCGAACTATAGGACAATGTATGAGAAACACTTGTCCGACAAAAAAGTTTACTTGTCAATCTCTACATGTATTATTCACAAGCTTTGAAGCTAGCAAACTTACATTGGCTAACACGTTAGCCTGGCCAATGCAAACTGAAAAGTTTTTTTTGCGATAAAGACTGATATCTAGGCAACGTGGCTTGCTAGAAAATTTGCCAGTTGACATGGTATTGACTTAACGTTAGTCAGCATCAGGACTTACCATATAACATTACAGTTAGCTACGTTACCTTGTCATATATGGCAGGGTGGTGTGCCTTTAAGTGCCTCTTTAGGTTAATTGTATTCTTCCCACCAATCTTGAAGCCACAGGGCGTCTCTCCATCTCCCATTATGGTGCATTTTGTTTTCCTTTCTATCGAGTTGTAAGTAAAATGTGTCCATATATCTAGTCTTTGTTTTCGACCAAACCCTTTTTTCTCTGCTGGACTTGATATGATAGTAATGTCATATCAGGCCATGATAGTAATGTCTTCATTAACTCGCCTCTTTCTGAAATTGGGAGCAGCACCTGCCTGGGGTTCAAGCTGTGCACATCCCTCAACCAATTCAACCAATTACAGGGATGCATTTTCACAGATAGACTAGAAGCACAATTGGGGGAAAATATCATGCATTTAGAATGTCCCAATAGCACATCACTAACATTTTAGTCACGTCTAGTCTCGTCAAAGAAAACAAAACCTAAGTGTTGTTGTAGTTTTTATTATCAAGGTTCTATTTTTATCTCGTCAACGTCTCGTCTTATTCATGGAAAAAAGGTTGTTAACGAAAACTTTGTCACATTTTTCGTTAACAAAATTAACACTGATTGTAAACTTAGCAAGTAGCAACTATGACTCTTGACCTGTCGTAGCAAGCTAGTATCTAGTGCATCGACAGGGTGCATGGAAATTGCAGTTCTCTTTCGTTCAAAACGAACCACGGCCGAACGTTCTATGAATACAATTAGAGCAATTAAAAACGCTCCAAATATTTTAAAAGCTGATAATTTGAAACATTTTGGACTTTATTAATAGATATGGAAGCATGAACTATTGAAGTCACACAGTCACTGCTGGGTGCAAGATAGCCACAGCAGTAGAGAAGACGGAGGAGACCAAGTAGACCAAGTTGCTTGTTTTGGGCGTCACCTGGAATTTGCTTGCACTCACTGTTTATTATTAAGGATTCACCCCACTAGTCTTCAGGCCATTAGATAACCTCGATCTTGCGATCAAAGGTACACACATTGTCATTAGTCATATTCACTTCACAGTTTAATTCACTTAGCTGGCCCATCATTTTCCTCACATACAGTATGGCGGACTACATGGTAGATCACTGAAACTGACAGAATGGCAGCAGCGCAGCACACATGTCTGGCATCTTGATCTGCTTTGTTTGGGGATCTGGGGTGCGTTTCCCAAAAGCATCGTTGCTAACTTCCGTAGCTACTTCCTGGGTTTGCCCGAAGGAGTTATGGCGCTACTGTTTCCCAAAACCATAGTCCAGACGAAGCAAGTTCAGGTGTTCATAACTAACTTAGTCCGAAGCATCGGCACACGATGCAGGCGTTTCCCATAGCATAGGCTGGACGAACGCTGGGGTTCTCCTTCGTTAAAAGTCTTCGTTAAAACAACACCCACTGAGCTGTCGTTTTGGCTAAGGTATGGTCACATGACGCCTTTTTTGGCATTTTGGGGCTTAAAATGTCTGGGTTGTTCCCCCTTTGATGCATTACCGCCACCTACAGTTGGCTTTAATACTCTTAACATGCATTAGCCTGTAATTAGATTAAACATTTTCCACTTGTTTCAAATGTAGTAGCCTGACCTTTGATGTAGGCCTAATGACTAGACCATGACGTTTTATATCATAGGCTATGGATTATAAGGGTATTTTGTATATAACTAGAGTCACAATGAACGACATTAAATCTTCACAAACATTGCAGAAAAACAACTCTAAATCGTTTTTATGTCCGAATTTTTAATTAAACACATTTAGTAGAGACAAGATATGTGCCCTCAGCAGGAATTGAACGTGTGACTTAAAGAGCCCATAGAATGCAAAACCACATTTACCTTGTTATTGTTGAATTTAGGTAGCTTAAGGTATCCAAAAAATCCGAAACTCCAAAAACCATCTTCCGCCTCCTTCTACATGCAAATTTCAGGCTAAAATTTGCCGGGCTGAAAAAAAAACAATCTGAAACTAGTGCTCTGTGTACGTAGACAGTGCAAAGCTACACCTCCTCCATTACATTGTCCAATCCAAAGAGCTCTGCTCTAGAATCTTTGGTCCAATCAAAAATTGTTTGGAACAGTCGCTTGTCCAGCCCCCTGTTGCTTCAGCGGTAGGCTATAAACGAACTGGCTAGCTAACATTGAGAACGGCTAACGGCTCTAAGAAAAATAAGTGCATGTTGAATTTCTGTTTGAAATAAGTGCATGTTGAATTTCTGTTTAACTGGAGAACATACTGAAAAAATGTCAGTACGCGTGTGTAACAGGGGTTTTGCACTACCATCCTCAAGAACCTTGCATTCAACGAGAGTAGTTGATGTTTATCTACAACCACGTTCCACTAAACTTCAATCCGAGATTGGCCATTTCACCCCAGATTGTTTCGCCAACCTTGGGCTGTAGCAATCCGGCTTTTCACGAACACTACACCTGAAACCAGGATCTAACTATTCTCCAAGCACAACCGGTGGGTAAACGCTAGAATTCAGTGTTTTTTGGTCTTGGCCTTTGTATATAGCCTACTGGTATTTCTATGGCCTTAACAGTTTGCCTACTTGATGCTACTTCGATATCCAGGTTATTGTGAAGCAAAAAAAACACCCGGTCACTAAAGTATTAGGAGGCTAGCAATCTACCATTACAACAGATAGCCTACGAATGTCGCATTTCCACTTATATCCTGCAAGGATCGGCAACTTTGCAATTCATAAGTTCATAAGTGCAAATTTGGTTTCACAGCAG
The DNA here is from genome assembly GCA_017657215.1 of Limnothrissa miodon. Classification (NCBI taxonomy): domain Eukaryota; kingdom Metazoa; phylum Chordata; class Actinopteri; order Clupeiformes; family Clupeidae; genus Limnothrissa; species Limnothrissa miodon. Next base: position 23,498 of record JAGFZM010000527.1, on the reverse strand, counting down.
TAGTCATAATTTCAATACATTTATTCTACATTTATACTATGATTGCTTAAAGTATTTGGTATCATTTGAAAGCCCTGTTTCTGTACTTCCGTTTGATATGCGAGTCGTGTCTGTGCGATGTCGGGTTCGCGAGTTACTGAACTTAGAATAGTGACAGCACTGATTGTCAACTGTACTATTTATAAAATTAAGGTAAATTTAAAAATGCTTATCTCAACACCACATCGGTGTACACACAAGTGCATATAGTTGGAAAGCCCTGGTTGTCCTCTTTCCGGTGATATGCGTGTCATCCCGCTGTGACATGTCATTCCGGAGTAAACTGACAGAGATTGAGGTATGCGATTTTGATAGCGTTAACCATTTACTGTTCACTCAGATAGTTCATTGATGTACCGATTTACTAAAATAGTCCTTCATGTAAAATGCCAACTCTGTTTAACTTCCCAATGCCGTGTCTGAATGTGTGAAGCAGTTTTAATTACATAGTAGCTACATAACGTTAGTTACCGGGAATCCTAATAAAACTTACCAGTCTGACACATTTATTTCCAAACGCTGTAGATCTGGCTGTTGTATGGTTGAATTCCTGACAAGTCCATTGCGTGTTTAATAGCGCAGATAGTTAACGCAATTTACTTTTTACTCCATAGACTGTATATACTCAGATACGGTAGTTCACCCAAAGAGTATAGTGAAACTAGAGAGCCAATCTGCTTCAGCAGGCCTCTCAATGAACTAGCCAATCAGCGCCAGGAGGCGGGAAACTGGCAAGGGGGCGGGAAATACGAACATTTTTTAGAGAGCATGCATTTCTGAGCATAGAATAGGTGGCCTAGAAATACTCCTGGGTCATTTTCAGCCCCACAAATTTGCATACGCAATTATTGAGGCTCAAAGAACATTTTATGATGGTCAAAAAACGTGTTCTATGGGACCTTTAATAACAAGATGCAATCACATAACTCAGGGTTCTTGCAGGTTTCAATTACTTAAATTTAAGACCTTAGACCGTTATGTTAGAAAATTAAGACCAACACAACACATTGATCGAAACATTCATATAATCCACTCCAGTGCCTTTACGCCCAATGTCGCTAACTTTAGATTCTTCTTGCATATTTTGCAGCGAGCTTCATGTTTATTGCCGGGGACAGCTTGTAACCAGCTGCAAAACTCGCTGTTATTGAGCCAGGTCTCGTTAAATATACTGTACACTTGCCCATGTTCTTATCAACCGTCTCTGAAAACTCTGCTGACGATGAGAAGCATATGCATCCCACTCCATGTGCGACGTCACTGTTACTCTACAACTGATTGAATAATGAGGTCTTGCCCACGATTTTAGACAAACGTCACCTTTTTGGGGGGGATTTGTTAGTTTCAGCGTTTTGCTATTTTTTTTCAGCGAACAATGCTTAAATGAACGGAGGAAATAATTTTAAGACTTGGGTCAATTAAATTTAAGATCTAGACTTGTGTTTTTTATACTTTTTAAGGCCTTAAATTTCACTTTTTGAATTTTAGACTTTTTAAGGGCAAAGATTAGTAAAAGTTGTCAACAATGCCACACTGGCTTTGAAATGATATGCCTCACTTCCGTTTGTGAGACGCTTTCAGCGGTGAATGTATCCGAATGTTCTCTGAACGCTTCCGAAACATCTGTAGACTTCCTAGTTTCAGCGAAGCACGCCCGACGTCACGTTGTTACAACTTTCATCGTCCGATGGTGTTCGGGAAACGGGCGGAAATCAAGTGTGGGCTCGTTCAGAAGTACTTCGCATTACGTTCGTACAATGCTAACTTCGGTCGGTATTTGGGAAACGCACCCGTTTATTTATAGCTTGTTTTGTATGTGACAGCAGTCACCATATACATTCATATTTTTGCAGCAGCTTTAATCATGCAGCTAAATGTTTGCAACACAGCAGCAGCAGCTGGCAAGCACCAGCTTGAGCAGATCTAGGCGCCATGACCAAGCATACTACCTTGTATCTACACCAACCTAATCTTTAATATTAATTCTGAGAGTTTTCTGTCTGATATTACCAGTTCAGACAGGAAACTCGGGTGACGCCGTAATTAGATAATGACGCAGACCAATCAAGTCAGCTCCCAAATCCCGCGCTTGTTTGTACTATGGCGGCAGAGACGCTGTCGCAGCTCAGTTGACTACTGACTTATTTTTGAATTGCTCCCTCCCCCTCCCCAGTTCCACCTGTCTAGATCTGCTCAAGATAAGGGGGATCTGTTTATTTATTGCTTGTTTTGTGTGTGACATGGCAGTCACCATATACGTTCATATTTTTGCAGCAGCTTTAATCATGCAGCTAAATGTTTGCAACACAGCAGCAGCAGCTGGCAAGCGCTAGCTTGAGCAGATCTAGGCGCCATGACCAAGCATACTACCTTGTATCTACACCAACCTAATCTTGAATGTTAATTCTGAGAGTTTTCTGTCTGAAATGCTGTTGGGCTAGTTTTGCAAGGAGTGGGTACACATGTGCTTGTAACTTCCACCATAACAATGGATCCTCCTCTGTCAGGGGCAACGAAGGAGCATCTTGATATTGTTTGATCTCCCTTTCTGCAATTGATGTTGCTGATGGTGAGAAGACTGTGGCAAGTCTGCCCCAGCTGTTTGAAAAGAGCAGACTTTCTTTTTTTAGTTATCTAAGGCGGTTGTGGTGACACAAAATGAAATGAAGCAATTTTCTAAGCAGATAACAACGAGAACTATGCATGGCGGAGAAACACTTGGGAGCCCTTTGCCGTTAGCGCAGTAACATCCTTGAGGGAAACGAGTTTTCAGCAGTGAGGATATTACTGCGCTGACAGCAAAGGGCTCCCAAGTGATTCTCCGCCAAACATAGTTTTCTTTGTTATCTGCTTAGAAAATTGCTTCGTTTTATTTTCTGTCACCACAACCGCCTTAGATAACTATTCAGGTACCCGCCTGTAAATAGGAAAGACGTGGATGCGTTTGGTCGTTTCTAACTCCAAGGCTGTTTTGATGAACTGAAAGGCCTGGGCTAAGCTAAATACTAACAAAGTAGCATCGCGCCCCAAAGCAATTGCGTGCACGCGCAGAAATGAGACAGGTATCTATCAACTCATCTAAGTTCGGGGAAGAACATATTTCAATATTGAAAATTGGTGGCGTGTTGTTTTAAAGCTGCAGCCTTCAATATGAGTTTTGAGTAAGTGTCTTGCATTTCTTGGGGTGGCAAGAAGAGCAGAGATTTAAATCTTGGGTCTAGAGCTGATGAGAGGTATAGCAGATCCTTTCTTTCACAGACTGATATCTCTTTAAGAGGTCTTGATTGATTGCTGCCTTAATTTCTCGAACCAGAGGTGAATCCGCAGTAGTGCTGCTTGTGTGACTGAGAAATTGAGAATGAAGTGGGGCAATGATAGAAATGGTAGGACACTTCTCCTCACACATAATGTTTGTTGCCAGTGTGCAGTCTGCCACATTCTTCCTTACCTTGGAAAAAGAAAAAAAAAGAAAAAGCAATATTAATAACTCATACAAATGTGTTTATTTAATTGTGGCTACTGTAAAAAGTCCATTATTATCTACCTTTTAATGTAAGCAAGATGAAATTATTTGAATTTGTCATTTAAGTCTGTGTACTAGTTTTTTTTATATTCTATTTTTGTTAAATTACAGCTTTCATTACAGTTTTAACCATCAATAAATAAGTTAGTTGGCACAACACAAACTATGTTGATATATATTTGCTTGCTATATTATTACCACAAAAAGAATCAATAAAAAAAAACACTAACTCACTTCTACCACATAAAATATATTTTAAAATGTGCCACTGTAGTTTCAACAGAAATCTGTGGGGGAAAAAAAACTGAATTAACTTTAGAATCAGAACTCACCTCAGGAGATAATAGTGCTGCACAGACGGCTGGTTGTTGTTCGAGGAACCTGGAGACCATTTCATAAGCACTATTCCAACGAACTGGCATGTCTATGATGAGCTTGTGAGGAGGAAGGCCAAGAAGGTGCTGATTTCTCATGAGTGCTTCGGCACCGACAGTGCTCCTGTGAAAGAAGGTAGAGATTCTACTAACCTTTGCAAGCAGCCTGCTGACAGCGGCAACTTTGAGAGCACGCTGTGATGCAAGGTTTAGTACATGAACGAAGCACCGGACATGCTGGTAGCCAGTTAGCTCAATAGCTACACTCATATTGGAAGCATTGTTGGTGACGACCACTGGCTCTTTGTTGTCAATTTTCCATTCACAGGCTATCTTTTGAAGCTCTTCTGAAATGTTCGCTCCAGTGTGACTTACAGACATTGGTTTGAAGGACGTAAGATTTTAATTCCCACTCGTTGTTTACAAAGTGCACAGTGACAGTCAAGTAGGACTCAGTGGCCCTCGATGTCCACCCATCACATGTTAATCCCACTCTTTCTGCAGAAACAAGTTTCTCTTCGTACATGGCGGGGATTGCTTTGTCAGTGAAATACCGTCGGCTCGGAATGTCATACCCAGGTTCAAGGATGCGCATCATATGGCGAAAACCATCATTTTCAATGGTGCTATAACGGCGAAGACCTTTACACAACACACAAAGATGCCTTGTGTTATAAAAGCTTAGCCAGGGTAGAATTAATTGGCAGCTTTGCCTGAAAAACAGTGTCAACGTTGGGCTGTGCAGGCGAGCTTATAGCGACTGCCTTTTCTGTTAGCTCAGGGTGGTGCCGAAGCAAGTGACTGTGCATGTTTGTAGTATTGCCTGTGTACCGCACTTTTGTGTGGCAGTTCTTGAAAACGGCAAAGTCTTTGTCCAGTTTTGTCCCATCTACGCTATGAAATCCAAAGTGAATCCACACTTTGGATTTAAAACTTGCTGGTGCGTCTAGTATTTTCTTGCTTTCCCCGCCTGGTTCTATCATTTTGTCCATAGACTGTCTATGATTTTGTCCCATTAGATGTGTCTTCTTTGCTTGTTGTATTCCTCCCACTTTACTCTCATTCTAATGAGGAGCGCCCCCTAACTGACGTCTGAAATAGCGACTCAACTAGTAGGCCCAGAGAAATCTGTACATCTGCGCTAATAAATAAAATAATAAAAACAATATAAGGAAAGAGCGCACCGAGAATCGATCGTGAGTTCAAATATCGCGACAACAGAAAGTCTTAGTGTTGTGTCCACACACTGTTGTGTTGAGTTCTGTGTATGAATTATTAGAGCACTAGATGGCGCTAGTGATGAGATGCATGTTGGAACAAGAAAGAAGAAAATAAATGAAGTTGAGTATCCTCCGTTCCTAACTGCGTGTGTGTGAACATTAGAGCTGATATTAATTACAATGGCAAGAGTGTCTCCACAGACCTCTACATTGTGAGAACAGGGACGCCCATACTTGGCATGGACTTGGTTACTGCACTTCAGCTACATATAAAAGGGGGAACACTAGTGTTAGAGACTTCCAAGGTCTGTGCTACACTTCAGCAAACTTCATATCTCCCCACCCTCTGTAAACAGGAAGATGAGTCTCCAGTTGCATTCGGATGTGCAAAGGACTTTGTACACAGAGTGAAGGTGCGACCTGAAGTGAAGCCAATTCAGCAGAAACTTTACACTTACCACTGTCAGTCCGTGATGCTGTTTCCACAGAACTCAAGAAACTGGAGGAACATGGAATCATACAGAAAATTGATGCGTCTGAATGGGTCTCCCCAATTGTAGTCACTAAAAAGAAGACTGGTGGTATACCCATGTGCGTTGATTTGAGAGAACCTAACAAATCTGTGATCATTGACAGTCATCCCTTGCCACTGATTGAAGACATACTGTCTGAGTTACGTGGGGCTGTCATGTTCTCCACCCTGGATCTTAAATCCGTCTACCATCAGTTAAAGCTACATGAAGAGAGTAGAGGGCTCACTGCTTTCATTACACATGAAGGACTGTACCAGTACTGCAGAGTCCCATACGGATTGAGATCAGCACCTGGAGTTTTTCAAAAGATGATGACACAAATCCTAAGTGGCCAAAAAGGGGTGCAATGCTATCTTGATGATGTCATTATATATGGAACCTCAGAAGCTGAACATGAGGCCAACCTATGTGCTGTGTTGCGCAGAATCAACAACGCAGGGCTGAAACTCAATGTTGATAAATGTCAATTTCGTAAAACTACTCTGAGCTTCCTTGGTCAAAAGATTGGCCCAGAAGGTCTGCTACCTGATGATTCCTATGTCACTGCTATCCTGCACGCTCCACCCCCTACTGATCCTGCTACCCTGCGATCATTTCTTGGCCTGAGTGCATGGTATAGCAAATTTGTGCCCAATTACGCAACTGTGGTTGAACCTATGAGAGCTCTTCTGCGTAAAGACTATCAATTCTACTGGAACAAAGCAGCCCAAGCAGCGTTTGATCAAGTTAAGCAGTTGATTGTGCACAGCCCTGCTCTGGTGTTGTTTGACCCCAGCAAGCGTACCATAGTTTCAACAGATGCCTCAGACTACGGCGTAGGGGCTGTTTTGATTCAGCTGGACAGTGATTATGCAGAACAGACCGTTGCATTTGCATCTCGCAGTCTGTCTGAGACAGAAAGAAAATACTCAATAGTTGAGAAGGAAGCCCTTGCTTGCGTCTGGGCTGCTGAAAAATGGCGCACATGGCCCTGGGGAAGAAAATTCTTACTACGAACTGACCATCAAGCACTTACAACATTGCTGACTACTAAGGGCAATAACAGAGCTGGTCTACGCATAGCCTGATGGTCAGCTCGCCTACTAGAGTTTGATTATGAAGTTGAATATAGAACTGGATCTTTGAACCACGTTGCTGACTGTCTTTCTAGGCTACCACTTCCCGAGACAGACATTGCATTTGCAGAAGTTGTGGAGTCAGTTGCAGCCATCCTCACTCATATGTGTGCTGTATCTGAGTTAGACTTCCAGTCAGAGTGCCAATCCTGTCCAGTGCTTACAAAGCTCCGTGCACAGATAAAGAAAGGCTGGCCTGCAAGGAAGACCTCAGTGGAGCCTGACTTACGCCGTACTTCCCAATACGCCATGAACTTGCAGTCATGAACAAGTGCATAGTCAGAGGTACTCATCGATTGTTAGTGCCGGAGTCATTGCGGAAAACACTTACTGACATAGCTCATGAAACCCACCAAGGCATTGTTTGTATGAAACAATGGCTGAGGGAATTGTACTGGTGGCCATCATAGGGCCTTTTGAGACGGCACCTTCTGACTGTAGATTTGCCATCACACTGGTAGCCTACTTTAGCAAGTGGCCTGAAGTAGCTTTTGCTCCCCGAGCTGATACAGCTACTATCATCCAGTTCCTTTCTGTAGTTTTCTCTCGTGAAGGGAATCCAAAGACATTGATAAGTGACAATGGCCCTCAGTTTCTCTCTGTTGAGTTTGCTGACTTTCTCAAACACAGGAGAATTCAACATCTGAGATCAGTGTATTACCCAAGAGCTAATGGGGAAGTTGAGAGATTCAATAGATGCGTTAAAGATTGCCTACAGACTGCATCAATTCAAGGAGAACCCTGGAAGTCATTCCTGAGAACTTACCTGATGGACTACAGAGCAACTCCTCATTCTACAACAGGAGTTTCTCCGTCAGAGCTGCTCCATGGACAACGTATGAGAACAAAGTTACAGGTAATGGATATGCCTGTTCCCCAAACAGAGAGACATGCCATGCGTGAAAGAGTAAAGGATAAACAACTGAAGATGAAAGAATACACTGATGCTCGCAGACATGCCAAATCGTCCAACCTTCAACCTGGGGATAAGGTACGGGTTAGGAAGCCATGGAGAGTAAAGAAAGGAGAATTGAGGTTTTCTGAACCAAAGACTGTGGTGACGAAGAAAGGACCAAACACCTACTTGCTGGATGATGGAAGGACTTGGAACGCCACACACTTATCAGCGCTTTCAGAGCTGAACACAGGTGCTGATTCTGAGACACCAATGGACTGCCGTACAACAGAAACTAACCCAGCATCTGACCCTAAGTGTGATAATAGGCTTAGACCTGTTAGAATGAGAAACCTACCTGTAGGGGTGGGCAATATAGACGATATATAATAGAGATTTTGTGATAGGCTCATTGCGTCTCCACAACCATGTGAAAAAATGTTGACCTGTAGCTTCACCTTATTGATAGCACCTTTTCATTCTTACAACGAAACTGTGTAAGAGCCTATAAATTGAACAGCTACTGCCTGACACAAATGCAGCTTACCAATTTACTTCTGTGTGAATTTGAGAGTCCAATATAAACACCTCCGAACGATGACTAAACAACTGTTGTACATATTGACTTTATGCTATGGTAACCATTAAGAAACTGTTATGCTGTAAGTTACATACCAAAGTATACCGTGATATATATCATCTACCGTCTATGGTTCAAAATATATCACAATATAAATTTTCGACTATATCGCCCACCCCTACCTACCTGGTTGGACCCAGGTGTGTGAACGTTTACTGAATCACCTACACAACATTTAGGAAGTCATTTGTACCCAGGGCCATACAACTCTACAATGCTTCACTGAAACGCCGGCGATCCACTAGCACGCGATGCGACTAGATGCAAGCTCCTCCTAATCGCGCCGCTACCTTCTAGGGAGACGCTTTCCGTTAGTAGATGGGCGGGCAGGTAGTAAACACAACCAATGAATCAAAATGTTTCCCACTTCGATTTTGAAATTTCACTCACGTCTACAAAATAGTTTGCTAGTTGAGCGTCATTTAGTCATGATGACAGTGGGAGCAGTTATATTAAAAGCCATAAAAATATGTTAACACATCAAATAGCAACTGGAAAGTTGTGGTTGTGGCTGTATGTCATGATGGACCGCCCTGCGTTGTTGCTCTGATTGGATATTCGCGTCGTGATAGACGCTTTCATTTGCATAAAGTTGGACACTGCTCAACTTTTTGTCGCGCCGGACCCAGAGAGCGCATCGCCTACCCAGAATCCTTTGCGGAAGCAGTTAGTCGCGTTCCATAGAGATGAATGGGGTGCAGTGTCGTGTTGCGCCGCATCGCGTGCTAGTGGATCACCAGCGAAAGGAAAAGGAGAGTTGGACTTCTCTGCATAGTCTATCTGCACCTTAACCCTGTTAACCCAATACTGTGTATTGTTGACACTGACTAGAGACCCTACTGGCTACATTAGCCCACATGCACAACTCCTCCTCTCGCTGTAACTTCATACTTGTATACCTGCATACTTGATTGATGCATAAACCTGTATATGACTTATACAGACTTATCCTTGCACTGATGCTGTAATTTTATATTACAAGGCTATTTTCATGTTATTGTCCATATACTTATACTAGAACTGTTAAATTGCTATGCTGATATTTGTATTGTCCATTTTACATATGCACATATTTTGGACAGCTGGGACAATTTTTTAAACTTTTTTTTGTCACTGCGAAATAATCGATTATGTTCTTTCACTGCATCGATGCAGAATCGCCCACGTCTGCATCGCCATGCATCAATTATATGATTTATTTCAACACCTCTACAACTGTCCATTGGGGGTTCGCGACCGGCTCATTGTAAAATCAAAGGTAGGTTGCAGTCTGGGTATGGTTGAAAGGCTATACTGAAACCAGTAGTGAAGTGTGAGTTTTACACATGCTCCACCCAACTCCCTCCCAAGCTTTTGAATTATTGATTAGTCGTGGATTGGTTTATTGGTAGTTTTTTGTTGGCTCTCAGACCCCGTTTACACATATACGTTTTCTCTTAAAAACGCACACTTTTCCCTTCGTTTGCGCCTTTCATTTACACACAAACGGAGATGTCGCCTCTGAAAACGATTCTTTCTAAAAACTCCTGGGCGGACTGCTGTCTGGTGGGAGAACTTTGAAAATGAGGTGGTTGTCCCGGAGGAATGGCGTGAGGCTTCTGATTGGCTTGTATGGCTTTCTCCTACCTGCACTGCGGCCCATAGGCTTAGCGTATGTATGACTGCTCTCGACAGCATATTTATGCAGCTTAATGTGAAGGGAAACTTTTTCGAAAACGATGGTTTATGCACGGAATTGTTTTGGAAAACGGAGGGAAGAAAATATTAGTTTATCAAAATACCCAGGTATGTGTAAACGTAGCCTCCGTTTTGTGGAGGGGTGGATGTGTGGGATGGAATGGGTGATTAGGGGCCAAACATGCGGGTCACTAGGTCTTGACGGATCTCCAGGCCATCCTGATGGTTTGGAGCAGCTGGATTGACGCCTTCCTCCTCATCCTCTTCCTCCACCACTACCTCCTCGCCACCTGGCAGTGGAATGTGGTCTTGGAGGGCCATGTTGTGAAGTAGGGCAGTTACAACAACTACCCCACACGCCTTGGCTGGACTCAGCCGTAGACCACCAGCAGATCTGCTCAAACATCTGAATCGCTGTTTCCAGACACTCAGGGCCCTTTCCACCACAACAAGAGTCTGCGCATGGGCCCTGTTGTAGCACTCCTCCACCTCACTGTTGGGGTGTTGGAAAGGGGTCAGCAGATAGGGGCGCAATGGATAGCCACTGTCCCCAACAAGCCAGCAGCCTCCAAACAGCCAAACAGTACAAACAGTCTACATGATTTAAAGAGAAAGCTAATTCAGAGAGTACTCAGAATTATGTTGTTTTTAAATAAAATACCGATTACTGCAAATCAAATGCAATAGCTTAATTTACTTCATAGTTCAATGTCTTTGGTCATCAAAGAGGGACTAATGCATTTCTTTTCAATGTAACTGCATGTGAGGAATGTAGACAATACATGTTCAAAATACAAACATTGACTTTGAGCAAGAGAGTCAAATAGTGACACTTATAACAATAGCAAATTGGACAGCTAATGTATTGTGGAAGTCTTACAATAACCCAACCTTGCCATCACCAACATTATGTGCTACAGTAGGTGGACCTCGCTCATTAGTCAGGGACAAACAGAGCAACACAAGTGTGAATTGGCACTTTTAAGACAGCAGTCTTATTTGGGCATTTATAGGTTTTCAGTATTGAAATAGTGTGTGACCACCACAATGTAACAATTACAGCAAAACATGACAAAACAACTTTGATACATTCTAATACTTTTAATTAGAGTTTCAGTGGGTGAGTTGGAGGTGCTCTTCTGGGTTTGGTGGTTATTCTGGGTTTAGGTCTGTAAAAGAAAGCAGCATTCAAACAACATATTTCTATATATATATAGTGTGTGTGTGTAATGTAAAGAATGTACCAGACAGTTGATAGAAGACTTTGTCAAATTATTTGCCAAATATAATACTCAGTTGGGGGAAATGAAGCATGACACTGGGTCTCCTGGTGAGGAGGGACAGCTTTGCCTCGCGGTAGGCCCCGGTTTCTGAAAGTGCCGCTCTTGTTGCTCCCTCAGGGCTATCAGCTCCTCCTTAATGCCTCTCAGCAGGTTGACCTTTTCTTCCTCAGACCTGAGAATCTCCTCACTGCAGTTTCAGATAGGCCTGCGGCGTCTTGGATTTGAGGAGCTTCCAGTCTGAGGGGATTCTGCAGACTCAGGAGAAACTGCAGCCCCAAGGGACTGCCGACGCCTCCGATGGATGGGTCCAGGGTCCACTGTGGGTGCTCTTGTGGTTAAGGTGACATCAGGGGAATCCAGTGAGGCACCCTCTCCTCTTTTGTTCTAAGTGGAGGCATTGTGGACCGACCAGCACCAGTTCACACTGTCGTCACGGATGCGTAATACGACCATTTAGCCTGAACATCCTCCAGGGTTCTTCTGTGGCCTATGCCTACAGAGTTGACCCTGTCAGCTATTTGCTGCCACCTTGCTTTTTTGTCAGCATTGGTGACAAATTGTTTAACTGGCTCTGGATTCGAGTCAGCCTTCTATTCACCGCATCTATCCCACTACACCACCAGTCGACAATATTACTAGTCCAGTAAACTAGTCAAAGAGAAGTAGACAAGTAGTCGTTAAAATACATGTTAATAGGGAGGGAAAGTGGAACACAGTGATCCTAGTGGTAGTGTTCCTAACCCGAGAGCAATATTATTGAAAATCCCATGGACCGATTTTTAAAAAAGATCCCACAAAGACATGACACTGAACTTGTACATCAGACATATTTTTCAGCCCATATATTGGAATGATCTACTAACTGTGAAGGTCTTGTGTGAAATTTTGCCTCATTTAAAAAAAATGCAATGTGCCTAACTTGTCAGAAACGGACTACAACTCTGAGTCGCTCGCTTTACGTCAGAATTCCACAACTTCACCATGCTGTGTTTTTTGCCTGATTTCAAGATCCTGTAAAACTACAGATGTGGATTTGTATAATAAAGAGTTTCATGAACACAGACGTTTGGTTTGGTTTTGCAGTCTTGCTAGTAATGTTGACGCTAGCTTCTGACGTTAGGCTGAGGTTAGCTGCATGGAGTAAAATAGAGGTTTATCACACGATTTGAATGTTGGTAAGTTATTTATATTCGAGTGAGGCAGGTTAAGTATACCCCCTTAAGATACATCATATGACATTTTAATGGTAATGTTAACTGTTAACTTTCATGCCAGTGTCCCGTACTGTCCATGCCCTTGCTGACTGAACAAAATAGCCTAACTTGTTTGTTGACAGTTCAAGAGATTTAAAAGCAGTTTGCACTTAGCCTACATCGCTTTCAATCGAAATGTTGCTGGCTTCCACCAAGGTGAATTATTGCGGGCAGGCAG
>JAGFZM010000526.1:0-10420 GCA_017657215.1 Limnothrissa miodon | reverse complement strand
AGAATGAATAAGTGAATGAGAGTGAGTGTGTGTGAGTAAGTGAGTGAGTGATTGAATAAGTGATTGAGTGAGAGACCTGCCTCTTACACCAGAAATATTTGCAAAGTCATAAGATCTCCACAGAGAATGCGGCTCCGCCAGAGCCGGCCTTAACCTCGGCCTTCTTATCCCTCGACACGAGCCCGCTCTGCTCCCACAAATGTGTGTGTGTATGTGTGTGTGTGTGTGTGTGTGTGTGTGTGCCTCTTCTTTCTCCCCTCTCCATCAGGGCATAGGGTAGTGCAGAGGGATGCCTGTGTGTGACAACCAACTACTCTCCTCAGTCACAGCCCAGCTTCAGACAGACTCTCCCTTTCCCCCATCCACCCCCCAAACACTCTGCCTACTCTCCTCATACCCAGGCCAGCTTCAGGGGTCTCAGCTCTCACATTTGTCCCACCACCTCCAACCACTCTTCCTTTTTTTTTGCTTGCAGAAATATTTGCAGTCATAAGATCTCCACAGAGAATGCGTCTCCGCCAGAGCCAGCCTTAACCTTGGCCTTCTAATCCCCCAACACGAGCCCGCTCCGCTCCCACAAATGTGTGTGTGTGTGTGTGTGTGTGTGTGTGTGTGTGTGTGTGTGTGTGTAGCCCAAGCTGGTCTTCCAGAGCAGGTCTCCTGCTTGTGCAATTATTAATTCCACTCTGTCACGGGCTCCATCTCCATCACACACTCTGAGTCTCCTTGGGCCAAGCCAGGACCCAGATTTCCAATGCCATTTGAATTGCCAACGCCGGACCATATCCATTTGCAGCTAAGAAACGGTGTCATTATGAACTGTGTGGGTGTGAGAGTGTGTGAAAAAGTGAGTGAGTGAGTAAGTGTGTGAGTGTGTCATTTTAAACTGTGTGAGTGCATTTGAGTGAGAGAAAGTGAGAGTGAGAGAGTGAGTGACCGAGAGTAAGTGATGTGTCAATATAACCTGTGTGTGTGTGTGTGTATGTCCACATTGTCCAATATATGGTGTGTTGTCCAACCTGCCCGACAGTACTTAGTGAAACTCCCAGACGTAGGAAGGCTCATTAAAACCCTAGGCAAGAAGTTCATGTTCATTATCACACGTCGATGGCTTGAGGCGGCCTGCCCAGAGAATTATTCAAGAGCCCTGTCGCGTCCTGGGAGGCAGAAGATTAGTGAAGGTCGCAGCCTGTCAAGGTCACAGATGTCAACACGTGCACTCGTGCACAGGCAGAGCAGGCCAGCCCTGAACGCTCCGTTTGCTATGTAATTAAGCCCCTCAAGAACTAAATGCTAAATAGTGAGAGCAATTATTCTCCACCGTTTTAGATGGTTTTGATTACTGTTCTCCCCTGCTGTGAGAAAAAAACCCATTACATTAATATCAGCTCAGTCCATCTAACTCTATACATATTGATGAGCATGATAGCCTGCTGATGGTAAAGGTGGCTGAATCCAATTTTCATGGGGATGGCTGATAAGAATTTAAGACTTGTTTTACCTTAATATGAATTTGCTAAATTGTTTTGGCTCACTACTATTTAATTAGTGTTGATAAACTGTTGTCATGTGTAATTAGTTGTTAAAGGACAAAAAAAGATTCAAGTTGCTGAAAGTTGTTGAACATGATTTAACTTAGTTTGTGCTCATCAGTATTGCGTACGCGTTCCAGCCTCGTTCTCGGAAGCCGACACAAGGTCCCCTTTAAATTCATCACATTATCCGATGAAAATGAGAGGCCTCACAAAACAGCAGCACCTGACAAACAATTTTTTCTTCATTTGCAGTCAGTTGACTGCATTCAAAGAAGTCCAAAACCCCGGTGACGGGGGGAGCGTGGTGGTGAATAAAAGATGACATAAAGCGGAGATTATCTTCCTGTTCACGTCGGCTGCGTCCAGTATCGGCTGCCACAGGTGATGGGGAGTTGGGAGCGCGGGCGTGGCGCCACAGAGATGGGGCCAGGAGGACCCAGGTGGGGGTGGGCTCAGGGGCACCAACTGGTTTTAATCTTTCATGGCTTTTTACATTGTGATGCATGTTTAACTGTGACCCCTGGCAGCGAGCCTTGGCCTCGGGAAGACAGGGTCAGTGTCTGACTGCGTGCGGCTGTCAGACTAAATGACCGTGCGTGACAGGACTAGCAAGGAAGGTTTGAGAAAGAAGACCTAAACAAACACAAAAACGACAACAAAAGTTCACTTCTCAGCTTAAAGACTACCTATCCCAAATAAGGCCTCCTCGGATTGCTCTCATGGCCATTTCTTGGTGAGTAACACCTTTCTGTATCCTGTAAACAGCCTCCTGTTTGCCTGCAGCAGGCCCTGAAGGCACTGCTTAAAGCGCTCTCCTCAAGGACATAAATCACAGCACCAGAGCAGGGCAGCTGTCAGTCTATCAGTCTCTCCACCCCCACCCCCACCCGGCCAACCCTCCTTCTGATACCGGGCCCTGAAGCTGTGGCTTATTGCTTCGAATCAACCTCCCCATCAGAAGCAGGAGGGCAGCCTTGGCCAGCGCTCACTCCTCCCGCATGGTTGTGTATGAAATATGGCATGTGTGCTTTTAAACCTGCCACTCAATTATTCACGAGTGCACAAGACTTGGTGCTATTTCTGCAAGCATGCCAGGCAAGTCCAGATAGAGCTTCATGCTTGAAATATTTACCAGCAGGCTAAGATTATGGTGCTTTTTTTTTTTTTACACGTTTACTAAAGATAGCACACGGCTGAAGGAGGTCATAGGTCACATAAATGATATAAGGATTCCTTTCCTTTTTGCTTGCGGGCAGTCAGTAAAATAATCAATGAGTTTGTTTGTTATTTTTTTTCCTGGCAGTTTGCGGAAGAAGGGCAGCTGATAGATGGCATGATCGCTCACGCATAAACTAAACACTTGCTTACATCCTCACCTGCCAAACACACACACACACACACACACAATCACCAAGACCTTAACATAAAACAATAAACATAACAAGAGCAGGGGAGAGTGCTAATTACATAACACACTGACAGTGACAAAGTAAGAAGCAATAGTGAGAGACAGGATGAGAAAAGAGGACGAAAGAGAGAGAGAGGAAGAGAGAGAGAAAGAGAGAGAGAGGAAGAGAGAGAGAGAGAGAGAGAGAGAGAGAGAGGAACAATCGGTGAGACAGTGACAAATTCAGCAGCTATGCAGGTTGTTGTTCCTTTCCCGATATGTGGATGTGGCACTCGGTCGGCACACTCGGGGCTGACTGCCTTTGACAGACAGTTTGAAAAGGCCGGAATGACAGTGATTATAT
This sequence comes from Limnothrissa miodon, assembly GCA_017657215.1. NCBI lineage: Eukaryota > Metazoa > Chordata > Actinopteri > Clupeiformes > Clupeidae > Limnothrissa > Limnothrissa miodon. The sequence continues at coordinate 7,134 of JAGFZM010000526.1, read as the reverse complement.
CTCGGGGACATGTCAGACATATCTGAAATGAAAGCACTCCCACAAACAGCTGTGAAAGCGCGAACACGGAGACCTTGTCTGGGGAATCACAATGTGCAGCAAAGCGCAAACAACATATGAAAGCATTCAAGGAAATCTTCCTTCATTAAAATATTTGTGTCCCTCCAATGCAGATACACTCGCTTTGGCCATTGTTGAAAAAGCACAAGACAAGCTTTCCAAGCAGTGATTCCTATGTCAATAATATTGACCGTCCAACTACAGAAATCCATCTGGTCAAAGTGCCACTACTTCAAAAAGTAGAGAAATAGATCTGAAGTTTTCGGCTACTGATAGGCTACTGTGTTCGTCTTGGGTGCTGATACAGGAGGTAGACAAAGTGTTATATTGTAGGGATTTAAAGAAATAGCAAACATAAAGATAGTATGTCACATATATAATAGGAAGCAAAAGAAGGATAGACTGAACAATAGAAGGATAGACAGCTGATACCAAGGCTACGTATAGTATGGCAAGCAGGCAGGGCATATTTGGTCAGAGCTAGGAAAGACAATAAGATAGCCAGAGTTATTAGCATATAGTATTAGCAGAAGGAACACTAAATTAAGTGTTGAAGACATACATTAAAGGGATAGTTCGGTTTTTAACACATTGAGCCCCTTTCACAGGCTGTCTAAAATGCAATAAAGTGGTTGACATCAAAATTTTGACGATTGCTTCTGTCTCGGCTATTTGGGAAATGTAGAATCGCCTCTGCCTCCATTCAAAATGGCTAGCAATGGGCATGTGTTGTTTCTATCCTTAAAACACTGGTTTTAAAAAAGTGCTACTCACCAAGTGGTTAGTGGTGCTCAATGATGTTCCAAAACATGTATCGTAGCGAAATAAAGCTTCTGTCATGTTTTATTTGGCACTTTGTTTATATGAAGGAGCAAATAGATCCCTTTGGGACTTACAAAATGGCAAATAAAACATGACAGAAACTGTATTTTGCTACGATACTTGGGTTGGAACACCACCAAATGCCACTAATCACTCCATGAGTAGCACTTTTTTAAAACCAGTCTTCAAAGGATAGAAACAACACATGCCCATTGCTAGCCATTTTAAAGGCAGGCAGAGGCGATTCTATATTTCCCAAATAACCGAGACAGGAGCAATCATCAAGATTTTGGTGTCAACCACTTTATTTCATTTTAGACAACCTGTGAAAGGGGCTCAATGTGTTAAAAACCGAACTATCCCTTTAAGTGTGGAAGAAGCCCTAAAATGACCATTTGGTCAACTAATGTGGGAATGGTATTTTTTTCTGACAAAGGTCGAAAGCTCTGCTTCAACAAATAACCAATAAAAAAAACTATTAATAACCAATATAAAACAACAAATAACCAATATAAAACCAATTGCTCAATAAAGCCACACATTCTTCAGCAAATGACAACTCCGTCTACTTTGTGATTGGTAATTAAATAATGGTATAATTTGACACAACAACATCTCTGACCTTTGTGTTCTTTTAAGGGCATCCTAAAGTATTAATTTTAACACTATTAATTTTTAATGGAAATACGTAGCCGTTATACTATAAATGATGCTAAATTTATGAATTCGACTATTTTCCCAATCCCAAAGGATGGGGACAGCAAAGTCTGTACTATTCCTTTAAGCTGTTTAATGCCTGGACCCTATCCAAGGCCAGTAAGGATAATGTACATCAGCTTGAGTCTGCATCGCAATGAGATGATATGCTCTACCTTGACACTAACCCAAGGTCATTTGAAATAGACGTTTTAAAACAGTCATGGAAACTGCATATTTTTAGTTTGAAAAAAATTGTCAATGAATAATCACTCCTAAACACAGCGTACAGATGCTCTCAGCTATTGCTCTCTCTCTGAGCGGATCTGGGCCAGACGCGGCATCAAAGTGAGCTAGCACAGACTCTGTGGCAAAGCACGACTCCTCACTATGATGTTATTTAGAGTGTACAGCATAGACGCGCCAGTGTCTGCGCCAGTGGTGAACTCGCTTAAAGCGATGTCAGGATTGCTGACAGTTCGCTGGGGAAACGTTTATTCTGTCCATCGATGCGTGAACTGAATCCGTCGGCGGCAATTAGCGTAATGCGGAGCGGAGGCTTTGTTTTGACGCAAGGCATGGCAAAAGTTTGCCGGTCGCTACAGAGAAAGTGGCAGGTAAAGGTGGGTGAGGTGAGGCGTACTGTGTTGGGGGCATGTGTTTGCATGTAGGGCAGGGTAGGGGACTGTCGAGGACAGGGCAGGGGGTGGGTGGGTTCGAGGTCTGGCAGGCACGTGTCTTGTGCAGTTCCTAAACTTAAAAGGGTTTGGCTGTCACACCTCCCTAGTCAATCATTGGCGAAATGTCACTTGACGCATGCAACGCATAAAACGATTGATTTGTTTCCTCCATGGCCACTGTTCTTCGCTGTCTCCCTCACCCCCAACTGCTTTTATTTCCGCCGTCATTTTCACCACGGGAGCACAGCAAACACAGGGAGGCTTTTCACAAAACGGCTGAATCACAAAACAAGCTCAAATTGATTTGACGATGAGGACAAATTGATTTGACGGTGGGACTGAGGCCTCGCATGCTTTATCCCCTCACATGGGCCAGAGATGGACATGATCAACGTGAGCTCTCACACACACACACACACACACACACACACAGATGAAAAATCTAGTCATGTATACAGTGTGTCCCATCCGATATGGGAATTTATATTTAAAAAGATGGGATTCAATGGAATTCTATTGCCCATTATGAGAACAGAACGGATGGCAATCTTGGAACTGTCCCAGCCTTCTGTAAGCCTATTTTGTATTCCGCTCCCTGAAATACTACCTGCACGAGTCCTGTGGGCTAAAAGATACAGTGTGGATAGAGACATAGATACTGTCAATATCCCCTACAAAACTCATTCATTTATGGAAGGAAAATGACTATCGATGAAATGTCAAATGGATTTTCTTTTTCAGCTTTTAAAACAGAAAGGGAATCTACATTTTACAAATGGACATACCGGTAACAGTGCATCAAGTCTTTCTGATTGTCTGGACCCGATTCTGTCAAAGATGCTACTGTAGGTCTGCATTATGAACACAACTGTCGTTCTCTGGTGGGAAAGAAGTATATGGTAACACCAGCTTGATGAACAACAAGGCATTATGTAAAGTAGAAATAAGTTAATGTGAATATGTACAAATTAAATGGAATTGAATTGAAATTGAAACTGGTGTTATGGCAGCGTGTACTATGGCCAAGTGTATTCAATGGCACTGTAAAACACTGTATGTGTTCTTTAAGGGCTAAAGTTTTAAACTACACAAATATTTTGTCAGCAAAAAGCAAACAAAGGCCATAAATCATTGTGAAAAATTTGAGAAGTTATTATTAAGAACATTTGTAGAAATGTATATAGGGGAAGAAATACACAGAGACATAGTGTACAAAATTATTTTCATTTTTTACAAACTCTTTTTACCTTGATCATGATTCTCTCCAGTTTTGCTAATGCTAATTTTGCTTTTTTTTTTTTAACAATTAATGCATTCTTTCTCTCTCCCCATCTAAGTGCTTTTGTGCTGTCTGTAAACGCACCAGTGGCTTAAAGATGACATTTACAATAAAGAGACAATTAAGCATGGGGCAGAGGGAAGCAATTTTCTCTCTGTTTGTTTCATTATGGATCAGCTGTGGGCCAGAGACAGGTAATGAAGCGCCTCTATTGTTTGTGTTGGAAACCCCTGGCTCCTGCTCAGAGTCTATTAGTGGCCCCACTCCTCACTAGGTACAGCACAGCACGGGACACGGCATAAAGACCACTTGCTTGATTTGCCTGGCTGTCAGACACTGATGTGAAAGGAACGAACAATGCATGGGGCATTCATTAACCCTTTATGATAAACCAACAACCTAGGTCGATCAGACGGCACAACACTTAAGTGTCTAGCATACTAGACTGAAACAGGCAGCGAACATCCAGGTGGATGGGACTTAACCGTTAGAGACTAAAGAATAGAATAGAGCTATAGAATAGAAAAAGACCCTTTCAAGGTTCAAGGAACATAAAGACGGGCCATTATCTTGTGACCTTTAAATAACCTTCAGCAGCACCAAGGCTGTCGCCTCCTATTTGGTTTCAGAAGGGTTTTTTGTGAGTCTAATTTCAAAAAGCTGCACTCGGCTGGTTCAGGTGCTTGTGGAGAGCGGGTGGTGTCTGCCCACTTCAAAGAGTCCAGGCTACCTCAGATGTGTCCCCAGCACAGGGATCACAATTCAATTCAATTCAATTTTAATAGCGCATTTTAACTAAAGGCATGTCTCAAAGCGCTTAACACAAAGAGGCCCAATGAGCAACTGGGGCAGGGAAAAACTCCCTAGCAGCGTTTTTTGTTTTTACTTCTTATGGTAAAGGAAGAAACCTTGGGCAGTTCCGACGGCTCAAGGGACTAGCCCAACTGCCTAGGGCAGGTTTTCAGTCTCTCAGATGGCGATCCACTATTATTCCATTAGGTACACATTATAAAAAAAATTGTGGTATAAATAAAGTAATATAGGAGTCCCATTATAATCCCAGGATATAGTCCCATGTCATTAGGTGAAGTCAAGCCAGGGGCCAGCAGGAGGCTGTATCAATCATGTCAGGGTCATCTGTGGAGCTGAAGGCAGGGGTGACCCTCAGCAGGGAGGCAGTGGCATAGACTGTGGAGTGGGTTGAGGACCATTCAGGAGAGCCACCGGATCAAACGTTGGAAGAAGGTCCTCAGCAGGATGGCATGTTCGGTGGGGCTGGTTGGGTACCCAGGAGGCAAGAGGTGCAGGGTCAGGCAGTAGATAGCAGTGATGACTCATGGCAGGGTGGTAATGGCATGGAAAGTCAGAGAGGAGATGAGTTAGAACAGTCTCCATCAGATTTCAGAGAATGTGAGTTATATTGCAACAGATGTTGGCTAAGTGATGAGAGAGAAAGAAGAGGAGAGGAAAGAGAGAGGAAGAGAAAGACAGAGTGAAAATTGTACGGCTTGACAGATGGGTGGTTTGTGTCTGCATTAATCTATAGCAGCATAACTAAGGTATGATGTATAACAACACCAAAGGAATGGTCAGTGGCCACCAAGCCCTGGACAGGAGCTTACAGCAGAGGCAGTCCTTTCCAATAATACCTTGAGGAGGTGTGGCTTACCATACACCATCCCTAACTAAATAGAAAAGTTTTGAGTCTAGACTTAAAGGTGTTGAGAGTGTCCGCTTGGCGAATGTTAGAGGGGAGCTTGTTCCACAGGACAGGCGCACGGCGGCAGAATGCTCTACCTCCTATTGTGGATTTTGACAAAGGAATTACTAGGAGACCAGCATTCTGTGACCTTAGGGGTCTAGAGGGGTGGTAGGAAACAAGTAAGTCTTTAATATTTATATCTATATAATAAATTTGGCTTTTAACAAGAAGCCAATGTAAGGAAGCAAGGATAGGTGAGATATGTTCATATTTTTTTGTCCTAGTGAGTGCTCGTGCTGCAGCATTTTGTATTAGTTGAAGATTTTTGATGCAGCTAGCACCACATCCAGAGAACAGAGCATTACAATAGTCAAGCCTGGAGGTAACAAATGCATGTATTAGTTTTTCTGCATCCTCAAAAGAAAGGAATTTTTTAACCTTAGCAATGTTGCGTAATGAAAGAATGCGGTTTTGGAGATATGCTTTACATGACTATTTAGAGAGAGGTCTTGATCAATATATACCCCAAGGTTCTTGACCTTTGTGTTAGGTGTGAGTGAAAGGTCATTAAGTAAGGTCTGATGATGGGGTAGAGTGTTGGTCAGGTTTTTAGGGCCAATCAACATGACTTCAGTCTTGTCAGAGTTTAAGCAAAGGCGTTTATTAGTCATCCAGTTTTTGATGTCACCGAGGCTGGCAACAAGTTTTGTTACTGGCGTAAGCAATGCCCCCCCCCCCTCCACTCTATACTATTGCAGCACTAATTAATGTGTCAAGGAACTGCGATTTCAATAGGTTTTTAAACAGCCTCTTTAATCAATCAAGCTAAATTCTAACATCACATTGAAACCATATTTCTGTAGAACTAATGGTTACAGATTTTAGTTTACTTGCAGCTGAGATTTGAAGACTGATGTGCCTCACAAGGTGATCATCCTCTCCCCCATCTCTGCTGAATGATATTGATTAGTGATCAGTGGCACAAGGTGATCATCCTCTCCCCCATCTTTGTTGAATGATATTGATTAGTGATCAGTGGCAGGGGAGACAGCTATTGCTACTTGACTAGTTTCCTTTTATCATATTTTAGGCTGCCAGTCTACACGTTTTTGATGTATGCAATATTGTGAATGCTGTGACCTTGTGGCCTAAATGTTGTTATATATTCAACCGTACCCACTACATCTTTTCATTGCCTTACTCTTTCTGTGGCTTGTGATGCCCTAGTCAACTGAGTAGTCATTAAAGCAGTGGGAAGGAAACCAATTACTGTTGGTGTCGGGAAATTACCCCTCCACGCGCCGGGGAATGAATGCGCATATTATTACAAGAAGCTGTCAGTTGTGCAGCCCAATGTAGAGTAGTAAGTAGCACCCTTACACAGTAACACAGACACACACACGCACACACACATGCACACATACACACACACACATAAGATTCTGTCTAATCCAATGGCTGTTTCACTGACATCTCCATAAAATAAAACCTCCATTGTTGCCAAGCAGGCAGACAAAACGGAGGATGATCAGACAGCCCCTTCTGTTCTGTGTGTGTGTGTGTGTGCGTGCAGTGTATGTTGATGTCAAAAATTGCCTGACATTACCTATTTAATTATTGATAATTATTTAATGATTTGACCTTGTGTGTGTGTGTGTGTGTGTGCGTGTGGAGGGGTGGGGGGGTTGGGGACATTTTACACATTCATGGCGAAATACATTTGGCGACACCAGTGAATACCATGTGACTGGTTTGTGATCCACATTGACGATACAAATTGTACACATGAGAAGGATGGGTCTGGTCCTGACAGGCTTCTCTTGATCCAGATAGCTATGTGCTGAAACTGGTTACCGTGGCTTACCGTGTAACACTTGATCCAGATAGCTCTGTGC
>JAGFZM010000525.1:1634-14483 GCA_017657215.1 Limnothrissa miodon | reverse complement strand
AGTGTTGGAGGGTGAATATGTCCAAAGTCATTGAGGTGTGTGTGCAATGTTCGAATGGCTTGGGGATAAAAACTTCTCCTGAGTCTCTCAGTTTTAGCCTTGTGACTACGTAGACGTCTTCCCGATTTTAGAGGTATAAACAAACAGTTATTGGGATGAGAGGAGTCTTTCAAAATCTTTTGGGCCCTACGAAGTACTCTTCTTGAATAGATATCTTGGATAGCAGGGAGATGAGTTCTGATAGTGCGTTCAGCTGAACGCATGTTTATGTGGAGAAATTGACAATAAAGAAACTTAACTTTGCGTTCTGAGACCTAATTGGCCAGATCCATCTATTCTTTGATTCCGGGACCTCCCTCTTTACACATTAGACACTTTTCTTAAGTCTTCTAAAGCGTACTTTCATTCTAGTTAATCTTTGTAATACTGTGACTTGTTAAGCTTTTTTCTCATTCCTTTTTCTGAGTCTTTCTGGGAGAAGGGCTATTTTGTGTAAGACTTGAGTCACACACGGGACACACTATTCCGCACATTCCGACACATTTATGAGGCTTTTCTCTAGTGTGTTAGCATTTGTCTGATAAGGGTTCCACTCAGAGAAAAAGACTTCACACTCAAGTGTTTTTTATTGTAATTTCAGCCCTATACACAGTATAAAGTGAGATGACACAACACTACCTATAAGTTAAGCTGCTGAGCCTACATTATAAATATACTATGCATAAAGTGCATCAAGACAAATTAGGAAAACCTTGAACTGAGCAGGGTTGAGGTAGGAAAAATGGTTATGTTTATAAAAGCAGAGATCACTTCAGACACTTGAGAGGGAAAGCAGAAAGTAAACGTGTATGATGGTCCTACCGTCCGGTAACAATAGGATTTGTGCTACATGCATATATACATTCTTGTCATTTGTAACCATCTAAATTTAGGCCTCAATTCTCCATTGTCGCACACTGGGCTGATCATTTAGACTTCATGTAGGCTACTGCAGGCTTACAGTTTTTCTGAGGGGACAGACTACAGGCTACAACAGTTACGAGCAGTTACACTCCGTTCCCAACGATGGCAGCATATTGCCCATGTATAGTGTTCGGGAGTGAAAAGCACGAAGAATTGACCGTAAATCGATCTGTAGAGTGGTGAATATATTCAAAATAGCCTTTAGTTAGAGTAGTGAAGTTTATTGCAGTTTTTCTTTTACATTTTAACGTTGTAATGCATCAGTAGTCTGTCCATGAAAGTTGGTTGCATTGTTTCACTGGTCGTTGGTTAGTGAAACTACAGTCGGCGAGTATGGAATACGGACTGCATTCGAGTTCGGTGTGTAACGAGGTCCTAAAAGTTGAACTGAAGGAAGAAGAAATCAAAGAGGAGGAATGTGATTATATGATTGGATATCAATATGATGAAGAAAAACCCTTTGTGGATCGTTGTTGTAAAACAGAAACAGACGTCACTGAGGAGTTAAACTACTATAAAGATGAGAATGAAGCCGAGGCAGAGAGTGGCGTCAAGTCCGACGAAACACGACAGACAACAGTGAAGAAGGAAGAGGATGAGGAAGAGCTCGCCTATCTCCTAGGTGATTAACCTAATTATTAGACAATTGAAGCTGAAATGTGCTCCATGAGATGTTGCAGGATTTTAGCGCGATTTCAATTTTATTTCAAATCGTAGGCCTCTCCCCTGGATCGGCTAGCTTTCTGCTCCCTGAATACACTATGAAAAAAAAACGGTCACAATAGGCCTACTGGGTAAAAACCCTATGGTAAAAACTCAAACCTGAGTGGTGTATTCAAACAAACGCCAGCGATAGGGTGATGTGCACTTGAACATAACTAACTACGACAAACCAATCGGCAACAAGATGGGGTGGGAGTTGATTGTTGTTTTACCTACTTTATTGTCTATTGGGCGTGGTTTGCTGTGTTTAGGTTTGTTTGAGTGTTTGTCTGAGTGTTACAGCTGATGTTCGAGACCTGGGTTTTTAATAGTTTTTCCCTTCTGGCAGGCTAAGTCAAAAACCTGGTGTTCTGTAGGTAACAACGCTTGTGGTACTGCACCTCCAGAGCCGCACAGTCTTTGTCTTTGATGTGGATAAGAATGATGTGGCCGTCCTTTAACTCAGCAGCTAAGCAACTTGCCTTGTAGAATAGATAGATAGATATACTTTATTCATCCCGAAGGAAATGAAATTGTCCATTAGCAGCAAGTAACATCAGTAGTAGAGATAGGCCAAATCGCCCAGCCCTAGTGGATAGTTCTTCAACTACTGCGTCTATGTGTGTGTGTGTGTGTGTGTGTGTAGGAGAGGGGGGTGGGCTGTTTTTTATGTTTGCTCACCTGTTGTTAAGGTTTCTTCTTTTGACAAAGCTTCCCTTTGTCGTCTTCCTGCTTTGGCCATGTATTGTCCCCTTCTTCTTGCATACAGTGCACAGGACAGGAAGCACGGGGCCAGAGCTTGTGATGGGCAGACCTGACCTGGGGCCTATTGCACAAAACTAGGATAAGGGAGTAAGCCGGGATATCCGAGCTCCGAGGACTACATGCAGTCAAGCAAGTTTTGATGATATAACTTAGATGGTATTTGTTCTACTATGTTACATTTTAACTAGCAAAATATCCCGGCTTAATCCTAGTTTTGTGCAATAGGCCCCTGGATGTCAATTTCTTAGTTGGACTCGGAGTCATTTAGCTCAATGTTGGGATGGCCTCGCGTCTTCGGGAGCTTTCAATGTAATTTCCTTTCTCTCTCTCACGCACTTTTCCACTTTTGCGATTGCATTCTTGTCAATAAACCTCCGATAACAAGTAGGATGGGAGGCAGCGTCCTCGGGATAGCTTTGAAACTTCAAATCAAGACAATGTTTGTAGTTTTCAGCTAGGTCTTGGCACTCACCCCTCAACTCCAGCCACTGTCGTAGGCTCTTCCTGTATGTATTCCACCGTGCAATTGTAAAATCCTGCCTTTTGTCATGCTTCACTGAAACTATGTGCATATAGCACCGTTTATGTCCCGCAAATGTCATTTTTTTCCCGTTTCTGCTGAGTTTTGTTCTTCTTCCGTAGTACTTGATGAAACTTTGCTAGCTGCACTCTTGACTTTCTGTTGATCAAATCCAGCTACACGATTGGTCTAGCACGATCACACGACATCTTGTGCCACCGCTCGCGAACCAAAATCTTGCGCTGAGAAGCTAGTTCTACATTAAATCTCTCACCGTAAATAATGGGAGGATTATACAACTTATTGTGATTTAATTTCAAGATGGTGGCGACCGGGAAATTCTGGGAAGGTACTGTCTTTATAAACTAAATAAAGTACCTGTACACTTTCAAAGTTCTCATTGTCTCGTTTTAAATGTCAGGGCCCTCAGAAGTCTAGTGAAGTGTGGAGTTACTTTGAACCTTGTTAATGGTGTTAAAATAGCGATTTAGCTGCATAGGCAAAGTGATGCTCTATAGCTAGCAGTGTAAGGTTAATGAAAGCTTCGGCTAAAACGGTTTAATGCGGAATGCTGGGGGTGAACGGAGGTGAGCATTGGATATATGTTTGTGCTCGGTAACATCTTCCAGTTCAGTCCAGGTCCAAGTCAGACCGGACTTCTCCTTTAATTCAGGGCTGTTTAGGCCACACCCCCTACATGCATTGTGCATCCTATTACATGCTCAGTGATTTTTAGAATTCTTGACTGCTAAAGCAACCTTTCTGAGCCACGCACAGCCAGATACAGACATTTAAGGCTACACATATGAGGACTACATGCAGTCAAGCAAGTTTTGATGATATAACTTAGATGGTATTTGTTCTACTATGTTAAATTTTAACTAGCAAAATCAAACTGGTAAAGCAGATATGCTAAAGGTAAGCTAGCTAGCACCTTTTTATTTAAAGAAGTTAGCTTATCATGGAGCTAGATAGCCTCCTGCTACACAGTTTTACATAACCACACACAAGTTCATACATCATTTCCATTAGTTGAGTTTACAATCTACATACTTGCATTTTTGCCATCTTATTTAAGAGAAAAATGCTTTTAATTGTATCCTTTTTGCAAAAATGTCTACTTTTACAAAAATGTCAAAATATGTTGTTGGTTTATGAGTCATTTGGTCTATGTTTCTTTAAATCATCCAAATTCCAGTTAATTCCCATAAATACCCAAAATTCCTGTGGAAAGTTTTTCAATTTGGAATATTTCCCAAATTCCTGAGAGTTTCTATGGAAGGTTTCTGGAAATTTACCGGATTTACCACTCCTTTGCAACCCTGAGTACTAACAATTTGTCATTGTAATCCATGTAAAATTACTTGAACTGCAATCTCTCATTTTCCGTGAAAGGTATCATGGGTACTAGGAAACTTTTAATTTTATAATATTATGCAGTTCTAAAGAACCCTTTTAACTGAAGTTCCATGTTCCTTGCAGGTACATCAGAACCGCAACACCCAACACAACAGGAGGTCCGTGGACAGCATGAGGAACTCACAGGAAGTCTGCAGCACTACTGCACAGTCTGCAGTAAGAGTTTCACAGACTTGGAAGAACTGGAAAGTCATCAGCAAGAACACACTTCTGGAGTTAATGAAAAGCAGAACTCTGACATAAGACCTCACACATGCAGTCAGTGTGGGAAAGCATTCATGAGATTAAGTGCTTTGAAGCGCCACATGCGTACACACACGGGAGACAATCCTCAGTGTAAGTGCTCTCAGTGTGGGAAAGTATTTTCTCGAATGTCAAATCTTAAAACTCACATGTTGGCGCACACTGGAGAGATGCCTTATAAATGTGCCCAGTGTGGAAAAGCATTTTCTCAGATGTCAATTCTTAAAAGACACATGTCAAGGCACACTGAGGAAAAGCCTCATAAATGTGCCCAGTGTGGAAAAGCATTTTCACTGCTGGAATATGTTAAAAGACACATGCACATACACACTGGAGAAAAGCCTCATAAATGCCCCCAGTGCGGAAAAGGGTTTGTAACACATTCAAATCTAAAGGCCCACGTCCTAACACACACTGGTGAGATGCCTCATAAATGTGCCCAGTGTGGAAAAGGCTTTAAAGTAACTACACATCTGAAGTACCACATGTTAACACACACTGGACAGAATCCGCATACATGTACTCTGTGTGGAAAATCATTTTCTCAAATGTCAAATCTTAAAGCTCATATGTTAGTGCACACTGGAGAAAAGCCTCACAAATGTGCCCAGTGTGGTAGAGGCTTTTCGCAAAAGCGTGATCTTAAAAAACACATCCTGAAACACACTATGTTCAGCTGCACTCAAAATAATGGCATTGTGTTACAAGGAAACTGTATTGCAGTAGTGACGGTCCGTGTGAAAAAGAGAGTCTAGCTTTGTATGACCGTGCGTGGTTGCCACCGTAGCTTTGCATACACACAGAATCACTTACGCTAATAGCTACACTACATTTCCCAAGATGCAACACATACACGCCATCATAGGGAGCCTAAGTCTCCACCCCTTCCGGTCGGCCCGTGGCCAAAAAAGAGTGGTAGTGAATGGAGAGAAATTTTTTTTTTTTTTAATTAAATTTTAAAATTATTATTATTACTATTATTTTTTCTGGTCTACTTTACCTTATGTCCTGAATCACTCATATACTGTCCCTGAATTTAATTAAATAATAACTAATGGTGTGACTTTTGACTGTGTTTGTTATGTTTGTGAATTATTTGCTTCTAAAAAAAAACAACGTCATTATTTGGACTACAATTCGCCAGTCGCATATCAGACGTCACAGCAGAATTTCTCGAAACATACACAATAGTGAAGCTTAACTCGTGATGTTACGTTTGAATTGAGACGCCGAGGCTTGTGTCGAGCAAAAGGGGGGGTGTCAAATAAAGCCCTGATTCGAGGCTTGCATCATTTCCAAAAAATCATGTGATTTAAGACAACCGAGGCCTATTTTCAAAAGCAGGCGAAGTAGTTTCAAGGAAAAGAAACCGACTATGGCCATGTCCACACGAAAACCAAGCCAGGCCTAAACGCACAAATACTTTATTAAACCCGCGTATCATCCAGACGAAGCCAGCGTTTTGGGGGTCTGAAAATTTTTTGGATGGATTGCGTCATAGCCCGTCAACGCGTCATCCACCGCCTTCAAGCGCATGCTCAAAGATTAATCACAACAACAATGGCGCCGTACATGTTCTGCATGACTTGTACACGCATGCACGCTATAATAACTTCCTGTGCAGCAGCGTTTACAGTCGTTTTTGTGTAGACGCAGATGTCATAAAATTACTCATAATTGGCGTGAAACAAAGACATATGAATCATTACTAAGGTGTCAGACCAGTAACTTTGCGACCCGGGCTCAATACCCATTAGGAACTTTAAAATAAGGGATTCACACAACACGTCTCTTCTATTAATCCTGTGTATTCGGCCAAAGATGGAGCCAGTGCATTAAAAGCGAAACCATTTTTGAACCACAACACGCCACGTTGTTGCGCTCAGACTCTTTTTATTTTTCCTGTATTGTGTTCACCAGTAGGTGGCCCCTCTGTGCAGGCGAAGCTTCGAGAAATGAATCACTTTTCAACACATTTGGCTGGAAGGCTTCAAAGTGTTTTGGAGCTTCGTCTCGCCATCACTAATACTAGACCCCGTCTACGGGGAGCCGGTCGACTCTCTATTAACTCCATTGTACCGGATTTTGCCTGCAATCTGTTGAAATTCCGCTAGTTTTGCTGTCGAGCAAGTGAAAAATGAATTGTGGTCTATGGAGCTAAGCGGCTAAAACTCATTGTTGTCACAGCTGACAACTTAATTTCTTAATATACGTTGTGGTAGTAGCTACCTGAGTACAGATTTTCCACTAGAAATGAAATAAAAAGTCACTCGTGCTTTCTGCTTGTCATAGAATGGGCCGCTTTCCGTGTAATATGCTAGCATTTAGCTCATGGATGCTGGTTGGTCAGCGAGAAATCACGACTGATTACGACCGTCATGAGCTTAACCTGGCACCAGCTGCCGACTGTCACAGAGGCAGAAAGTAGCGATTGCTGTAAAGTGGTTCGCTTTTGTGTCAGGTGACATGAAAACTTTAAAAGGGTTTTTAGGAATAACAACACATGTTAAAAATTTTATTGGTCCACTAATTGTCAAGTCAAGTTACCCTGCATCGCATGCATTAATGCAATTTTAGGAGAAAAAATTATATAAAGAGAAATGTGGTATTGGGGGGTGCAGCTCCATTGCCACCCAATTCATTAATCACTTGCTCGGGAGCTCCTTCTTCTTGCAGTTCCACCCGGAAGGATTCTGAGAGTGAACATTCTCCCCATATTGAAAATTCTCTGCTAATACACAACACTCACTTCTTGTTGCCGTCTCTCTGGGTCCGCCAGCAAACTCGTCCGTGGGGAAACGCGTTCCGCATTAGAACCAGAGTCTTATCCGGTGTTCCGGGACAGTGGAAAGGCGTTTGTTTGGACAGGGGGTGGCAATGTGGCATTGTGAAGCATTAATTGTCATTGTGTGCTTTCATTATATAGTGTAACTACACTATGGTCATACATTTATTGTGTATAGTGGAAGTGTATTGTTAAATAATGCTATGTGCTCTTTTTTTATGTATGTAGGCTATATATGTAGTGCTATGGCTAAGTAGGATGGGTCTCCCTGTTTAGTTGGGCTTGCCCAATTATTGGTTTATTGATGGGCCTATTTAAGGGGCATGTGCGGAATGGAGGTTGAGGTTGTATGGGATGGCAGTGTGGTAAATCTGCTTGCTGTGAGGCTGTGAATCTGTGAGTTTGTATTGCCTACAAAGGCTGGTTATTTTCTTTAGTTAAAGTCTTTTTGTTTGTTTGTTTGCCTTTCTCTGCACTGATGCACCTGTAAATAAATGTTTACCTGCTATTCAGTAAAGTTCGGTTGTCCTTGGTTACTACTTATTACTTGGTTATTACTTATTACTCCTGGCACTCCCCTTCCTAACGTGAGTTGGGGGCTGAAAAGCCTTTTACTCACAGTCGGACATGTAACATTCGGCAGTACAATGCCATAAACTGCAGTAGTCTTGTAGTGTCTTTCATGGCAAGATGAGGCTTTGCTGAAGCTTTGAAGCTTTTCACCAAAATGTGTTGCAAAAATGTGGAGTGAAATTATTGTGAGGAATGTACAAATGTGATGAAATGCTTTTGCAACTGTGTCTCATTTTGGGGAGGGTGTTTTTGTAATTGGAGAGATTAAGTGCTTTACCAAGTACAGTGGTTTATTTAAAAATAGCAGTTTATCCACAACTTTTGGGCACAAACAGTTTCTCTTTTTTGAGACAATTTCTCCAGCTTTGTTATTATCTATTATCTTCTTAGTTTTTGGGCTACGAGGGCAAACAATACAATTGTGCAGGTCATTCGATGTGAGGCGCGTTGCAGCGGCATAGTATAGCGACTGGAAACCAGGGCGGATAACACACAAGGAAGAAGGAAAAGCTGCCTGCCCTGTGTGTTATCCGCCAACGGGGTTTCCGGTCACTGCCGCTGCAACGCGCCTCACATCGAACGAACTGCACATGTGTTCAATTGACAAAGGAAGAGAGAGGTGTTTGTGGAGGGAGCACACATTGGGCCGTTATTTTTCACACTCTTAATCGCGCAGCTTTTCTAAAATAGCATGCCAACATTGGCCTTAGTAAACTCTAAAGAAAACTTTCAAAAGGGCACTTTTTTGGATGTGCACGCCAGTGATTATGATAATGACATGCAGATTATTGGCTAATCCGTAGCTAGATAATGTGTCAAGACTTGAAGACATTTGAGCTTCTGCCTAGGGAATCTGGATGAGTGGAGAGAGAAAAGTAAAGGAATGAGTAGTGCATTAGGTTACTATTTAAAATGAGTAACATTTAGGTATAAATCTAAAGTAAAGTAACCAGTTACTTTTTTGAGCAACTTCCCCCACACTGTGTGTCAGAGAACAGAGATACGGTAAATATTTTACAGACTTTTTAATGGTTTTGTTTTATTTATAACAATAAATATGCAGAATAATTGTGCTATTTTATCAAAGTTCTAAAGAATATTTTCAATGAAGTTACGTGTTCCTTGCAGGTGCATCAGAACCCCGACACCAAACACAACAGACGATCCGTGGACAGCATGAGGAACTCACAGGAAGTCTGCAGCACTACTGCACAGTCTGCAGGAAGAGTTTCACAGACCCGGAACAACTGGAAAGTCATCAGCAAGAACACACTTCTGGAGTTCATCAAAAGCAGAACTCTGACATAAGACCTCACACATGCGTACACACACTGGAGAGGATTCTCGCAAGTGTTCTCAGTGTGGGAAAGTATTTTCTCAAATGTCAACTCTTAAAACTCACATGTTAACACACACTGGAGAAAAGCCTCATAAATGTTCCCAGTGTGGCAAAGGGTTTTTATCAACTTCCCATTTTAGGAGGAGAGAGATGCCTCAGAGGAGAGGAGAGATGCCTCATAAATGTGCTTAGTGTGGTAAAGCATTTTCACAAATGTCAAATCTCAAAGCTCATTTGTCAACACACACTGGACAGAAGCCTCACGTGTGTGTCCAGTGTGTCAAAGGCTTTGCTAAAATGTCAACCCTTAAAACTCACATGTTAACACACACTGGAGAGATGCCTTATAAATGTGCCCAGTGTGGGAAAGTGTTTTCACGATTGTCAACTCTTAAAGGTCACATGCAAACACACACTGGAGAAAAAACCCATAACTGTGACCAGTGTGGGAAAGGATTTAGACTGAAGTCCCATCTTAAAGGTCACATGCAAACACACACTGGAGAAAAGCCTCATATATGTGGACAGTGTGGAAAAGCATTTGGTCAATTAGCATATCTTAAGGCTCACATACGTACACACACAGGAGAAAAGCCTAAAAACTGCCCTTAATTGTAAATACTGTCCATGCTGTGGGCCGGGGGGACGGGGGTGGCGCAGGTGGTAGAGACGTTCGGTGACCGCAAGGTTGCAGGTTTGACCCCATCGAAGACTCCTAAATGTGGGAAATTTTTTTACTGAAGAAACATCTTAAAAATCAATGTTAAGACGCACTGAAAAAAATAAATCTCATAAATCTCTTTAGGTGCGATGGTGCCGCCGTGGGTCTTTCCTACGCTACCTGTTTTTGCTCAATTAAAAAAAAAATAAAGTGTAACTGGCAAACTCCTCAAAAGTTGCCAAATCTGTTTTTTTGCCTCCTGTTTTTGTTTTTGTTCCAATACACATAAAGGGAATAAACATGTTCATACCAAAACAAGTGATAGTTCAATACCTTTCCATGAGAAATACTTAATTTTCTGAAAATAATGCAGGGGTACCAACCATTTTGGCCATGACTGTATATAAAGCATATAAATTGCATGCATTCTCAATCTCTGTATTGATAACATTTGTGACTCATGGTGACTCGTGTATACTGTCAATTTGATAAAAAGCTAAAACACAGGAGTACCCATTTAGCCATTTAAGTATATTAGATGGATATCATTTCAATAGTTATAAATCTTTTTGTAACAAATGTACCACCACATGCTTCCCTTTGATGTGATTAAACACATGGTAAATGTGAAAGCTCTAAGCAAAAGTTCTACCAGGAAGACTCTAACGTTATGTGACGTCACTAATTGCATGTCCAATCAAATGAGCTCACCTGTCTTATACAGACGATCCGCCACACAGGTACGCTCTTGCTGTTCCAGGCTCAGCGAAACAAAATCCCCACCTACCTCCCCACCACCGCCAGATGGGTCCTTGTCCTTCATCCAGGGGGGTTGGTTCCATCAGGCAGGATCTGCTGGGTCAAGATCTGCGAAATCCTGGACGATGGACGGGGCCTCTGCCAAATACTTTTATCAAATATAACTTCTAACCAAATCAGTGATCCGATGAAATACTTGTTCATCATCTTATTCTCTTGGGTCTTCTTGGGAGAAGTTATGTTTCAGAGCATACAGACAGACATTCAGATTTCGCTTGTTATGTTGCAAGCAATTCATACTCAAACATACTACTAATGTAACTTAAAGGAGTCATAGAATGTCAAGCCACATTTACCTTGTTATTGTAGAATTTAGGTAGCCTAAGGTCCCCAATGGACCATAGTAAAACTTCAACACCGTCTACCGCCTCTAGTTTTCTAGTTTTCACCACGCTGAAACTGGCTAATCTGAAAAGAGGTGCGATGACACGTAATTTCCCCATAGATACACCCATATTCGCATGGTTCAACCAAAGATTTATAAATGTCTCTGGTCCAATCCCCTGTTGCTTCATGAATTTGCTGGGAAGGTGAGAAGAACAAATATTTTCATTCTAAGCCTTTTAAATGAGCCTGTAAACAACACGCTAGCGCAGGGTGGGCAAACTTTTTGAGTCGTGGGCCACAATGGGTTATAACATTTGATTAAGGGTCCGTGTAAGGAGCAGACAGATATAGTGTTTGTGTGAAGTAATATAAATGACATGTAAAGTCCATTATATTTCACAGTTTTGGCCTTAAATAGGTAGTAAAACATGGATATGCAGGGCTTTTAAAAAACAATGCATTTATTAACAGCAGTTTGCAGACATTGCAGGGAAAATACTAAATAAAGGTTTAATAATATTATTTAATATAATTTTGAAACATTTGGCCACATTAAAAAGCCAAACGGGCCGTATATGGCCCCCGGGCCTTAGTTTGCCCATGCCTGCGCTAGCGTGTCAAGGTGAAGGTTAAAGTGTACCTTGACCTTGACAAGCTAGCAGTGCTCCTGGGTCACTTTCAGACAAACACAAAATTGCATACAGTATCACTGAGCTTCAAAGAAGTTTCTGTTGAACATGTTCAATGACTCCTACAACTGAGCTCTAAGTTTAAGGCAGCTTACTTCAGAACATTTCTGCCCTTCCACACATTTGTCACCCAAAACAGTAACTCATTACTGACACCTATTTGTGTGGCGGTAGTCAAACACATAACAGCACCTTAGTGTCAGTTCTTTATTTGTTGTAGAGAATTGACGCTTTTTATTTCTAAGGACTGCAGTCACTCTTGCTTTTCACAACACAAATTTATTAGCCTGGCTTCCACGACTAATAAGCTCATAGGAGCTTAGTCTGGGGAACCTACCATACTATCCGCCTTCTGAGAGGCGGGCTTAACCAAACACACTGCTTTCAGGTGAAGATCTTTATTTCCCTAGTAAAAATTAAAAATGACTTCAAATGCATCTAAGCCCTCACACATACACACACACACACACACACACACTGTTTTCATGTGAAGATTTTTATTTCCCCAGTAAAAAATACAAATTAGTTATGAATCTAAGGCCTCACACACACACAGTTTTCATGTGATTTTTTTCCCCCCAGTAAAAATTAAAAAAATACTTATGAATTAAAACCCTCACACACACACACACACACACACACTCAAACACACAAAGCCTCAAATCCCTCACTGGCATGTTGGAACAAACATGAGATTTAGCATTTAGCATTAACAAGGTCAAAATACACACTTTTGGAGCAATCTTTTAGAAGAGTCTAGTGTAATGTTTTAGTATTATAAGAAAAAAATAAACATGATGTCCTTTCAAGGACGCCTTTAAAAAAAGAAAGAAAGAAAACAAAGAAAATCACAGTTCATGAAGCAGCATTTTCACACTGTGTTAGCCTCTTGTGTGTGTGTGTGTGTGTTAGCCTCTTGTGTGTGTGTGTGTATTAGCCTCTTGTGTGTGTGTGTGTGTTAGCCTCTTGTGTGTGTGTGTGTGTGTGTGTTAGCCTCTTGTGTGTGTGTGTGTGTGTTAGCCTCTTGTGTGTGTGTGTGTGTGT
>JAGFZM010000524.1:244001-258761 GCA_017657215.1 Limnothrissa miodon | reverse complement strand
CACACACACACACACACATCCACCCCCTGACCCCGACCCCAAATGTCCTGGAAGTTCACGCTGGGATGATGTTGGGGGGTGAGGCTAAAAAAGGAGGAGGATTTGAATGGAGGTTGATTGAGTCTGTGGCTCAATGGATTATATTGGCTTTCGAACTGAGGCTGTGCATTAACCCAATTTGCACCCGGCTCAGCAGGAAGTCAAGCGTTTGCACTGCCATGCCATCCATGAAGTTTGTGTTTGTGTTTGTGTGTGTGTGTGAGAGAGAGAGAGAGAGAGTGTGGGTTCCTTTTTCTTCAGAGGCCTAGACTCTACATGCACAACCGAGCTCAAACTTTGTATCAAAATTACAGGAACACACACACTCCCTGTGCCGAATTTTTTTTTTTTTTTTTCAGAATAACACAGGTGTGGAGGAAGAAACTACATTATTTTCTGAGCAGGTAAACTTTTTAGTTTACAAAATAAGCCAAATATATATGTGCTGTTTTCAAGTCACCTTGAAAATGAGCAAGTAGTTAACCTACTAAAATACTGCTCACTAAAGGTAGAATACTCGTTACAAAAAAAATACACTCTATCAAGGCAAACATACAATGGAGAGTCACTTAAGTCAGGCCCTTAACCTGGACAACCCCCCTCCACACACACACACACACACATACACACACACACACACACACACACACACACAAGCACCTAATGATTCTTGGTTGCTATGGTTAAATAACCTTTAACCTTTTCTCAGTGTAGCTGGACTAGGCTGTTCCGCTGAGGTGTATCTGCCCTCAGCCAGGGAAGGGGAGTGTCTATGAGGCCTACAGGAGGTGATAAACTCTCTGTAGCTGGTCCTGGTGCACATCCTGAGAGACGTGGAGCACACACCTCTATAGTTTGACAGGCAGCGAATTACATTATGGTGATAATACACAGCACTAGATACATACAAGGCAATGATTTATCACTTGGCTATATGCCTATGCAACAGTTAACACACAGTGAACAAATATGGTGGCAGGTCACTCACTACGTACATGAAGACAAGTACTGAAGACAAGCATTAATAAAATGTCAACCCTGTCCTGCTGTCCATATCCGGGGTTCATCATCTTTCGGCATCAGCGTTCGGATGAGATAATCTGTAATGTTTTCTGAATATTGTCGGAACATTTTTTGTTCTATAAGGAGGTTATCACAATCTATAGTCTGATGCCACTGGCTGCTTTCTTAAAACTTAGTCAAAAATAAACAGGCAGCACACATTTCAACATGTTAGCCAGGACCTTGTTTAGGCCTATACCTTTCTGACTGGTTTGTATGCAGTGTGAATACTTGAAACGTGTTCTCACAGATGGGGAGTTGTCCTGCCGACCTAATCTTTCCGTGATCAATAAGAGGTAAACATTTCATAACTTCTACCTATTATATTGCTCGGCGCATTCCAACGTCATGTGTTGAACTAAAAGGGTGTGTAGGAGAGGGCCGTAAATTTCAACAATGAAAGGTGGAACCCCCAATTGGGTCAAAAGGCTTTTAACTTGCTGAACATATCTAAAAAAACAGGCCACATGCCTGACCACTGTGCCTGATTTAGAGATTGCAATGCGATGTACCTGGTTGCAAGTGGGCATATATCTAGCAAGACAATTTCCTCGGCGAGGAACACGTTTGTTACAATGTTACACAACACCAAAAACTACTCTATTGTAACAAACTAATAGAATACGAGCTAATTGCAATAGCCTACATGCTAACAAAGTAACCATGTCAAAAACAGGCCCTAGTCTGGATATCAGTTTTGTAGGATATGCTGTATGGGAAAAGAGCTAAAAGCTGTTTTACATTGTTGGAGAGTTTTGGTGCTTGGATTGTTTTGGTTGGGTTTTTAATCTAAAAACCCAACTCCTTGAAGCGAACCATTCATCTGGACATTTCGTGAGAGAGCAAAATCACACGACTTTCATCGACGAATGTGGTATAATACCATTCTACCGTCAGTCATCTGCAAAGTCTTCTGCTGAGTGTGGTAATGACGTTACAGACTAAAGCTTGAGGTGTGGGCAATAAAGTTCGATATGCCGTGGAAGACATGAAAGCGGTTCGCTAGAAATCGATTCATTTTCGGCCCTGAATCCCCAGAGAAATTACTAGATTGATCTTGTCAGACCTCATCCACTTTTGCTAACGTAGCCTACTGCGCAGCCTCTCGAGGCTCTGTCGTCGGTATTTTTATGAATGAAGGACAGTATGCAAATGAGAGCGATTCACGAAAAAGAAATGGCGGATGTTGCATTTCAGTTCACCACAAAGAAGACTTTCATGCTCTATCTGACCATGCTGTAGAATGGACTTCGACGCTTCGACTCAGCGAAACGTCATAAATAGTCAGGTCGCGGGAGAATAAAGTTTCTTTGATAATCGATTGTTTCCTCTTTCGGAGGATTGCTCAGCAATGTTCAACAACGACATATTTCTCTACTCACTGTAAGTCCCTTTACAAAATGTTTCCGTTCCAACCCCTCCCCCAGCCCTCCCTCGCCGAGCTGAAAGTCTGGAACCGTGCAGCGAGCAAGGCGAGGGGGCCCAGCCACCCGCCGCCAGTCCCCCCTCTCGCACACAGCAAAGACAAAGCACCAGGAACGCAAGGAAAAGAACCCATACAGTCGCATTTGCTTTGACTATTTTGGGTTGATACAATTAGCATACAAACATAGGGCACAACAGGAGTTGCATTCACACGTTCACACAACACAGACCCCGAAAAAAGGACAGCCCCCCACCAACCCCCAGCTCTACTCACTCGTCTGGGTGTGTTTCCTCGCTCATTTTTCTCTCGTTTCACCTACAATAAAATCCCACCGCGCGCACACAGTTTGTTGGCTTCATATTGTCTGCGTCCGTGTCCACGACAAGCCAATTTCAAATCCAAACGCCAACAATCTTCCCAACAGTTATTTCCCTTTCGATGTTTGTTTTTGTCCTCTCTGTCTGTCTGTCTCTCGCGCTCTCTCTCTCTCTCACACACACACACACACACTTTCTCTCTCTCTCTCTCTCTCTCGTTCACTCGCTCCCCCTCGTCTTCCCTTATTCGTCCTACATGTTATCCCTGCACTATTTCAGTGCGCGTCCATAAAAAGTGTAAATTCCTTGGAGAATTATCTGCTGGCTCGGGCTCTCGCACTCCCCGGTGCCAACGTGCCGCTGTTGAGATTGCGCGTCCGTCTCGGTGAGGATGGCCCCGTACGAGCCCCATCTCTGGTTACTCCATGTTGGATTCTGTAGGCAGCGAGCAGCTAGCGCAGCCGACACTGAAGGTGGAATGGGGTGCTGAGGGGAAGCATGGGGAAGGCTGGTGGTGGAGGAGAGAAAGGAGGGGGTGCGGAAGTGATTACGTCATATTTAAATGACTGCAGACCATTTCGGAAGAGGAATCTCTTCAGAGCCAAGGCTGCAAAGGACAGCCCATAGCTTGCTCGTCAATAGAGACGCTCGAGACAGTTTTTAGCAAGCTATCAGTCTATAAGCTTACACCCACCAAACGCACAGACAAGCATACACTTCATCAATGTAATATCCGGAAAAATAATTCTTCTACAACAGGAAGGCTTCTAGGTCTATCCTCGGCCACCGTTGTCTATTTTAAGACCTCCCGCCAGCATGTTTGCAAAGCTGATTTTCTTTTGAAGTTGAACGGAAACCTAGATTTGAACACGAGCTTACAGAACAAAGCGTGCTTGTTTGTTTCTTAGAAAGATGCGTCCACATGCATTTCATAGTAATCACCGAACTGGGTTACCATAACTACAGGTGGTCGGAGGGTTGTGAAGCGGGTGCAGAAAATGATCAAAGTGGAGTGGAACAATCCTGTGTAGTGAATGCCTATAGCCTATTTCTAATCAGTTTGCTTGGTTGTTAAGTAGATCACGTTTTTTTTTACTTAACAACATAACAAAGGATGTCAAGTCCCCAAATCCAATCACAGAGATTGGCCTAAAACACTGTATTTCTGATTAACAACTTAATTGTCCAAAAGTCGTGCATAAGCTAGGCTACAACCTGTACAGGCATATGTAATATATTAGTTTTGACTATTTTCAACCGTAGTAGCCTAGACATCTTGACGTCTAGCCTATAGCCTAGTCCCACTTTAGGAAAAGGTTTTGCTCGCGCCAAGAGACGACCAATAGGGCGGCAGTATAGGCTACCAAGTTTGGTCGGACCAATCACATCCTTCTGGTTATATTGATGTAGACAACGTAGGCCTACTCTTTGCAGAGGCAAATTGAAAGACAACCAATTCCACTCCTTTATTGTAGCCAAATTACATATTTTGAAATCTGGCTCGTCAGGCTACAACAGTAATCGCAGGCTCCAAAACATCTCTGAAAACGTGGAGGAGAATGTAACATATGTAGGCGTTGCGCCACCGTGTGTTGGATATGTATCATAGCATGTCGGAATTACCGCCATGGGGACATAACTGGCCAACGAGGACCCAACAAGGCTCGATTATGGAGCCCTTGCTAATTGACACGGCTTCCCATGGCAGGGTCAGTTATGAGGAACACCACAGGAGATGGTTAAGGAGATGGTTACCCCCCCCCGAGAAAAATGTACCATCTTCAGACACCATGAGGAATCATTGACTACACAGTTTTTAAATGGCTCCAGACTAATTTGAACCTTGGGCCATAGATGGAAGTTCATAGAACATGTGCAGATAACAGATATCTTTTGACACATTCACACTACATGGAATTTGGGCTTGTTATTCAAATATGAAAATTTGCAACCCTACATGTCCCTATTCATTTGGATTAGCCTTTGAGCAATGGGCCTGCCCAGGTTTTCTTTGTAAACCACAAGAAATAGTAAAATGAATGAGTTTTTCCTTTCCCCTGTTGCTCATTGGTGCTCTTTGCTGTGAAGTGCTACGAAACATTTGTATGCACTGACTGTACTAATAAAAATTTTAAAATAAAATCAGAATCAGAAAGTTTTATTAGCCAAGTATACGTACACATTGCAGATAAATAGAGAATATATGTAGATATATGTAGAGAAAGGCAAAAGCTGTAAGGGGTCACAACTAAAACAAATATAATACATTAGGTAGCTTACAAGACGTAGGCCTATCATTGTTCAGGACCGATGTCACAGCAGTGGCATTGACTGCTGTTGCTCAAGCATTAATGGGTGATATATCATAGGTCATGATATGTATTATTATTATTATTATTATTATTATTATTATTATTTTCTTATATGGAGAAATAATAAAATGCAGCCCAGTATCGTTATCACACTAATTACTACTACACAATTACACAACTATAAGTGTTCTATTGTTGTGTCAATTTTACTCATTGTATAGTCAATTCTAAGTTGTAAGTTAGTCAAAGTCAAAAGTTCTAAACTGACTGTTGTATACATGGCCTGGATAAATGTGAATCTTCACGTACACATGATGTACTTTATTTGTAGCCAACAGCAGATGGCGCTTAAGTTCCATTATTAGCTGAGTGGGTATTTAGATATGCTGAGGCAGTTGTAAGGGGCCAGTTGGCTAAATTACTTTTTGTCTCTATTGCATAGTGGTAAAGTGGATAGTAATTATGTACATTGTGGTAAGGTTATACTTATATAATCTTTGTAATATATAATAAATGATATCAGGCATGCTCAGAAGCTTGAATATAACAAAATCAAATCTCTTACATTAGTGTGACAATCTGTTCAGATTAACTGGGTTTCTACCCAACTAATCAACGTGCAAAAAATATCAAGTGAGTTGAATGGAAACCCAGCAAGAAGTAGGCTACAGTATGTTATCAGCAAAATGGTTCTAGAATGTCATTGTTCCCATAGCATCTGTACACTGCCTGTGAATATTCTCATTCATCCAGGTCATGGTAGCCCTTCAGTTATAAGCAACTGGACATCTTTTGGAGCTTGAAGACTTTTGACTTTCTATAAAGAAAGCTTCATCAGTTCTAACGGGAGATCTCATGCCCTGTGTGCAATGTGTAATGGTCCATTAAACAACAACAACAACAACAACAACAAACAAACAAACAAACAAAAAACAGACAAGTTTAGCATTAATGACATCTTTCTTATAGCCAAGGCAAGGCAATTTTATTTATATAGCGCATTTCATACACAAAGGTATTTCAAGGTGCTGTACAAAATACAATAATCACACAGGGCTCAGGGAATGCTTTAAAGGTTAACATGTTGACATACATATTGAGATGCAAACATAATGTATGTTTTCTACGTTTAGACACTAACTTTGCACTGACACTAACACTTTTCTCCACGATAGTCACTGGAACATCCATCTAAACAATTTTAATTTCCCCACAGTTTATCTAAAAGGCACACAATCAGAACTTTTTATCTCATCTTTGTTTATTTCTTTGTTTGTGTAGACCATGAGTATATGTATAGATTATGTGTATGTGTTATGGTTGCTAAGGGTTTCTTGAATTAATCTAATCTAATCTAAGAATCTAAGAACACAATCTATTCTAAACCTAAGAACCTAAGATCTATCCTGTCTAAGTCATGTAAGTGATGTCAAGTCAAATAGTTAGGTACAATATTCATTGTAAAATGTCTTGGACTAGCCTTATTCAATCAATTATGAAAAGTGTCTCATAAATCAGGCTCAGGTTACTTTACATCAAGTATATTTGGAATAAAAACAAATATTAAAAAAAAAATGTTTTTATTATATATAAAAATATATAAATCTGTTTTATAGTTGTATAGTAGACAGGGTACACATTTGAAACCACTGATAGGTAGTCTACGTAGGGAGTTATAAATTATA
Source organism: Limnothrissa miodon (assembly GCA_017657215.1). Lineage (NCBI taxonomy): Eukaryota > Metazoa > Chordata > Actinopteri > Clupeiformes > Clupeidae > Limnothrissa > Limnothrissa miodon. The sequence continues at coordinate 251,920 of JAGFZM010000524.1, read as the reverse complement.
ATATAATAATAACAGGTTAATAACAATAATGATGTCCTTCGTGATTGACTGTAGAACTGTACAGACCAGCTGAACATTAAGGATTATGTATTTAAAGTCAAAGTCAGTGTTATTTGTCAGTTTCTTCAAATGTACTTCACATACAAAGGAATCAAAATTACGTTTCACACTTGTCCCATGCGTAGACGTTGACAACAATAAAGTGCAGATGCACAACAAAAACAATTCTAAACATTAAGGTAATGTTAAGTAAAAAAAAAGTGCAAGGCTTAGGGCATTAACTTACATACAGGATATAACAAGACAAGACTTAGACTAAATGTTCCAACAGTGTACACTGGGAAGTAGTATACTAGTCTACTTGAGGTGGTCCCAGGTTGTGGTTGGTAAGGGTTTTTTTGTTTTTAGTGCAACACCAGATTGTAGCAGCAGTGGTAGTAATATAAATAGTGGTAAAAAGAATACTAAAATAGCCTATTAACAAGAAGCATTGGTATCATCGGTATCAGTACTGGTATTGGTACCATCAATATGGGCCCTCATCCAAAAGTAGTAAGTGGAAAATATGGAATGATTTCCCAAAATAGTTTACAGTAATAAAAAGGGGGGTCTTTTTTAAGTCCACCAGGGGGCAGGCTTGCTTGCTGTCGTTTTGTGATGCCTCAGTAAATGGCCTACTCAACAATAAAATAGATAATTAAAATATATATTGTTTAATTATATATAACGACATATAACTATTTCTCTCTTAGATATATCGAGCTTCGTTCTAATTTAACGGCATGGGAGGCCTATGGTGAATTCGGAAAAACAAACTGACGATGAAGAAGCTGTATAGGGCCAAATGAATTAGGCCTTAAAACGGATGATAAACTTTGTCCTGTCCCACTAAAGGAAGTCCATAACCACAAAAGATACCCTGCAAGATCTCCCCCAGGATAAAGTTACTGTAAACTAGCCTAAGGTTAGTTGTTTTTCCCTGTGACATTTGTTTTTCAATTGCCACAGGCAATCAGATGCAAGGCCACAACATGTTTATAGACCTTTAACAGCATTAGGCCGAAATGATCCAATCATGATTTTATTTTAATTTTCGTTAACAATTATTACGTTTTAAGTTAACAATTATTTAACCAGTAGCCTATGCATCGTCGTAGACTACATAAATACAAACATAGGCATACACATAATGCACCACATCCCGATTGGATAATGAATAATAAAAAATATTGGCGATTAGAAAATGGAACGGGCACTTGCTAATTTGTATGGACCAACGACTTGTAGAACAACATATGTGCTTTTAATAGTAATCTTAATCTTTATCTTAATCTTAATCTAAAGCTATTTTTATGTTGGCTAATTTTCTATATGTGATGAGTTCTTTAGACACAATGTGCAATAGCCAAGGCCTAACAGATGAGAAAGATTAGGATGTTCCAACGCTGCAGATAGATCATTTTCTTTCAGCTCGTTGTATTCATTTTCAGATGTGTAAAGAAACATTTTTGTTCAACTATAGTGGCAGTTAATTTTTTTAACCATTTATGGCAGTCCATATTTGGTATGATATGATTTACAGGTTACGGTACCTGAAGTGTCTTCTTCGCTAACATTGAAGAAATGGCAGATCTGAAGGCAATTTAGCTAAAGACCCTTCAGTATGCAGCCTACGCACCTACACACACACACACACACACACACACACACAGAGAGAGAGAGAGAGAGAGAGAGAGAATATTTTTCGTGATTGTTTTGATAAATGTATTTTGACAGACGAGTGTAACATTGGGAAAAGCTATTTTAAGTGAGCAACAGATGGTGTGTGTGTGTGTGTGAGAGAGAGAGAGAGAGAGAGAGAGAGAGAGAGAGAGCGGGGGGGGGGGGGGGGGGGGGGGGGGGGGGGGGGGGGGGCACGCCTTCTATATCTCGTCAGTTCATCTGAATAGTAAATGTCTTTTTTCAGATGAAATGTGAAGGACAGATTACAAATTAGCTCCAGTAACTATCGATCGGGCTTATGCTTCTATCTCAGGAGACTTAAACCGTCACATATTAGTTTTGATAAGAGCGGCAGAACGCAAATGGAAACTGTAGGCGAATTGCCTTCAAACATTGCAGAATGACTTGTCGTTTGCGATTTTAGATACCTGTTGAGAAAGACTACCATATACCATAATTACCCATTCACTAACCTAGTCCGCATTAGGCTGCGTGCATACTATTTTGGTGCTGTATGTATGCATGAGTAAAGACAATATGAAAAAATTTTCTACACAAAATAAGAAGATCTTGAATAATTTTTTGCCCCCTAATCATCAGCTAAAGACAGAGGTATAGAGATGCTATAGAAAAATTATAGATAACTGAAAGAAGAGGAACGTGCGCATTTATGATTTGAAATTACAACAATAACAATGCCACATGATGAGACTATTAATAGCAAATTGTATGTGGTCAAATGTTACCAACATGCATGTAATAATCCCATCATAAAAAAACAGGCTACAGTTTCCTGTGTGAGAAGGAGAATGTAAAAGTATCCAACCTGGTGCTATACTTTTGTTGTAATGATAGCCATAATAACGATTTTTCTGTCAATCCCTGTGTGTTGTCTCAAAAAGCTGGTTTGGGCAACACCGGCAGCGCGCACGCGCCTCGTGGTACAAACAAACTCGCGCACCCTGCGTTTCCAATCCAGACACGCATTCGACTGAGCACGCTGGCGACCGCTGTGCCTTTAAGAAGCCAGCTCCTCCACCACCCCTCTACATCCCCTGCACCCCATCCACTCCACCTTCCACCCCCTTGGATCTCATGTACACGATATTGTATCAAGAAAACAATCCAGGAGTTGAGAAGGAGCCAAGGCGCGATGGGGATGTGGATTTGAGGCGTACCTTTATTAAAATGTCTACTCTCACCTGGGCGTCTGCACACAGCCAAAAAACATCAATTATGCGGCTTGGCTATTGACCGACTTAACATTGCACCTGGAGCGGCGTCGAAGAAGAGCTAGCTCTTGCGAGGCATTTCCAACGTTATCCAAACGTAAACGCAGACCGTCACACCGCGACTGAAGAAATAACGACTAATGCATCGGTGCCACCGTTGTTAACAGAGACGGTTTGGAATATATTTACAGGAAGAGCAAGAGGGGTGGCATCGCAATGTCGTGTCTGAAGTTTTGTGTTGATGGTTTTCCCTGAACTCTCTCTTCTTAAGGAGAAAATTTGGATTTGAAAGAAGAAAGGAGAGGGTGACAGGGGCCATGGCGCAACGGGTGGGTACACCACGAGAACTTTCAGTCCCACGAAAATATTTTTCTTTAAATACAAACGTGGCCGATGTCAGAAAGCACCCTAACCCGCGCTTTCTCCATTCCACACGCACTAATTACACATAGATTACTGTAAAAAAAAACATTACACTGCTGTACCGTTTCTCAATGAATATTATGATGGTAGACGTGTGTGTACATTATAATGCTGGTTTAATTTATATTATGATGGTAGACGTGTGTGTACATTATAATGCTGGTTTAATTTATTTTATTTGTAGCAACAGATTTGAGATCATTTTAGCTCGTTGATAACCAGTTTTTACTTTATATTTTCAAATTCTAATGCATATCATTTCGAGATGTAGCCTAGTCAATGGTATGGACCTATAGTAATTAATTTATAATTATCTTTTAATGCATCCATGCTATATTCTGACTGTTGACTGTGACATTATATTCGACAAGATCCTATGTGATCCCAACTTATCAGCAGTAGGAAAACACAAGGCACATTTAAGTGTGTTGGGACAACACTAATGCTGTACGTTCAGTCAACATCAATGTGTTCACAGAAGAGCTCTCCAAAATTTCTTAAATTTCATTTTAGAAAAAAAAAATGTGACTGTAGGTTGTGTGGCGACTTTAGTTAGGCTATTTCTCCCAATTTAATCACCAACTTCTATGCATAGCCTATCTTTCACATCTTAACCACAAAGATTAACGGGTTCTGCTGTAAAAAAAAAAAAAAAAATAAGCGGAAAGTAATACATAACACACAATAGACTACTGATTTACACAGCAGACTACTAAAACAGCTTTCCTTTGTTTTTCATCTGTGGGGTGCATGTTGTCATTTTGGGTTTTGTCTAATTAAGCACTCTATATTAAACCACAGTTTTTAAAGATGTGGAATTTCATATGCTTATATTAGACATTTTTTTCAGTTGCTTATTACAGGCCTAGGATGTGTAGTTTGTCTACATGACTATATGAAGAAAATGCATTTGATTCGATTTACACAACTTAAAAATATCCATCGGTATATTCTGTAAATAACATATGATTAAAATGTAAATTTTAAACTAACCAGGCTCCGTCCATGACCAAGGAAATGCTTGCCAGTGAAAGTGTAGTATTATTTAATTAATACATGTGTTGTTATTTTGTTTTAACTTGTTGTTGTTTTGTATTTAACTTTTAGTATGAAGATCTGCATCATTATGGGATGGACGTGGTTGGGATTCCCTCTTCGATGTATCCGGACGCTCACACGGCCCGAGCCTTGCACGCAGCTCATGCTAACCACGGTTCTCAGCTCCATGCGCACCCGTATCCTCACCCGCACGGGCCACATGCAACCGCCGGGCAGCCCAGTATGGGCTCTCCGGTTAACGACGCTTTAAAACGAGACAAAGATGCCATTTACGGGTAGGTTTACGAAGCCCACAGGCACAGCGGAGACCACAGGGCTCCTTAAAAGATACAATGTTACACATTTTCCTGGTGTTGTCTTAAGTGAAGTTTTTTTCTGTACTTTCTTCCACCTTTCTCTCAGCGTTTAAGTTTTTGGGAAAGTTTTACACCAGTAAAAAAAAAAGATATTGCCTACATTGAGATGGCTTAGTCGAAAATGCAATGTGATTATTCACCCTAATTTAAAGCACTACATTGCACACTTTACGTAATTCATTATTAAGTGTCCTAAAAAGATGATTTAAAAAATGTTTCATTTCCGATATAATAGCCCGGCATGTTTGCACGCGAATTAGAATTCTTGAAATGGTTGAAATGAGAAGAAGCCAAAAAAGAAATGTTCTTGTCAACATTTCTCAGTTTAGAGACTGGTATCTACGGCATAGAGATGTCGTTGCCCAACATGCCTGAGGCCTAGGAGCATGGCATGCAGTGTCATCACGCTGCCAGTTTATTCTCGGACTGACAAATCACTCCCTCTTGGCCTAAGTTTTTTTTTGTTTGTTTTATTTTGTCTGTGTGAGAACTTTCAACTAGTGTTTTGTCTCTTTGCGCATCACACATTTTCCTTCCGTACAGACATCCCCTTTTCCCTCTTCTTGCACTGGTCTTCGAGAAATGTGAACTAGCTACTTGCACGCCAAGAGAGAGCGGGGTTGTAGGGGGAGACGTCTGCTCGTCAGAGTCCTTCAACGAAGACATTGCCGTGTTCGCCAAGCAGGTTTGTTCAACAGAATGCATCGATGTGTAAATTGTTTGATAAGTGCATGTCTGTCATTTTGTCTCTAAAGTAACCTGTTAATTTTTTTGTGTGATCCTGAGACTGGTGAATTTTATACTATAAAACTAGTTGACTTGTTGTATAGTCTAGATTTCCAACGTGCAAGGAGGATGCAACTTTAAAGCCGGTAGCCAATGTATGATAATGGTTATATTTTTGGACAAGCAAAAATACATTTTAAAAATATTCTCTTCTGCAGATGCGCTCCGAAAAGCCGCTGTTCTCTTCAAATCCGGAATTGGATAACTTGGTAAGAAAGCTGTTAAGCTTTAGTGTTGCATTTCCTTGGTAGCGAGCAACAGGTTGTATGTCTTAACATCATGAATCATCTGCTCTTACAGATAGGAAAGTGCCTTAAGTCAATCTCATCATTCCGCAATTAGGCATGCTGCGGTAGCCAGTTCATTTTCAGCACTGAGGTTATAATTAGCCTGTAATTACAGGCTAACATGACATTCAGTAGCCTAATAAAGGAGAGACCAATGCTAGAAATAAACAAATAAAAGTAGGGCAACGAAACTGAAAAGAACAGCCGGGTCATAGCCATTTCATTAAAATATCACAAATGTATTCCAATTTAACTTTATTCAACATTTTTTTTGTATTAGGCTACTCAGCTAAAACTCACCTTTCTTTCCCCTTCAGATGATTCAAGCCATACAAGTATTACGGTTTCACTTGTTGGAACTAGAGAAGGTAAATCTTTGACTGCATATCATTTGTGTTTTTTTTACGAAAGGTACCTGACAATTTGCTGAAGACTTAGTTTATTAAGTTTTGAAATGTTTATCATAAATATTGGATATTTTGTTAAATTTAGAAAAGGTTATTGCGTGAACTGCACATTGTAATTTGGGCTTTGCTTTATGCGCAAAGTTTAAATGTGACGTAGAGTTCTAAGTAGGCTATTTTTGTTTTTATTTCTTTGGCGAACATAGGTACACGAGCTTTGTGACAATTTCTGTCATCGGTATATTAGCTGTCTGAAAGGGAAAATGCCAATTGATTTGGTCATCGACGACCGCGATGGAGATTCAAAGTCGGACAGTGAGGATTTCACAAGAACACCTAACAATGTTGGCCAGGTAGGCTAAAAAAACAAACTCTGTTTCTCTGCACTGCATTTTATGGAATGACAGACACGTTGGCTGGTTAGGTTGAAGAACTTGGAAAGTTTGAAAAGATAATGAATTTGAAAGATAATGTCATTTGGAAAGTGGTAAAAATGTTTTAAAAGTAGTGTTCGCAGGTGAATTATATAACCTAGTAAATGAAACGATAGAAGCACTTTGAACTTGAGTAGTGACACCCTCCGGCGTAACATGTTTAACTGACATACCAAGTTGTTAACAGAAGCAAGAAAAAAATGTACATTTTTCATAAGCACCATGACATTTTATATTAATCCAAAGTCCTTATTCCTTGGAAGCACAGAAATGTGTAAACTGTCAATGTCGAATATGTTTACTAGTTATTTATTACATGCGTGTTCTGAGACTAGGCCTACTTTCATATTTCAAAGGATATGCCTGGTGCATGGTGGCCTGTCGTCATTCCCCTGATGACCTCTTAAAACCATTTAACCCTTCAAATCCTACATATCTACACGGATTATAAGTTGTCTCAAATACCCCCCCCCACACACACACACACACAAAACACAATTTCCCGCCAATGTAATCCGCCCTATCTTTTCCTTCTTACATTCCACTCATTCATATATATCCCACTTGTCCGCTTTGGCTCATGGCAAACCACAGGCTCAGTGATTTGATCTCCAACGTATATATATCTCACCATGCTGGGCACCTAGGGGTGTCGCCTCTCTGAAAGCGCTCCTCTCTCTCTCTTTGTGCGCTTTGACATGACTACAAAGAGCAGAGAATGTAGTGGGGTGTCGTCTAGTCCTTTGCCCTTTCTGCGGCTAACTTCAGACTGTGTGACAGGTTGAACTGTGACTAGCAAATTAGTAGTATTTATTTGTATTATTATTAGTAGTAGTAATATTAGTGGTAGTAGTAATCATTTGTTAGTTATCTAGTTAGTTATCTAGAAGATTCCCAGCTTTCCCTCAGAAAGGGATACCAGGAAAACTAGGCTACTGGTGTGCATTCCTCTTGTGTCTGTGTGTGTCTATGTGGATGTGTGTGTAATATGAAATGTGTGTTAGCAAATCTCTCTCTCTCCCTCACTCTCTGTGTATCTCTCTCTCTCTCTCTCTCTCTCTCTCTTTCTCTCTCTCTGTGTATGTGTGTGTGTGTGTGTAAACTTGGTGTTGCTTTCTCTCTACCTCTACCTGTGGGGGTAAATGTGCAAAAGGTTGCTACTGCTTTGGCAAAAAAGTACACAGATTAAATAGATGTGTTCTAAGTGTAGGGTTGA
>JAGFZM010000524.1:236501-239001 GCA_017657215.1 Limnothrissa miodon | reverse complement strand
AAGAAAGAAATCATTGATTAATCGACTAAATATGATTTGAGTGCAGCATCTGCCACTTGAGGCTTATTTGACGTAAACCAAAAGAAAAAAGTCACAACTCTTGGGTTGAAAAACTATTCTGTAACTTAGTTCAAGAGTCTGTTCACCACTACGCCCAAATACATCTGTCAGAATCCATAGGTCATGTATATATTTATGTATATTAAATGTATGCTTGTATGTATGTATGTATTCAGAAGGACTAGGTGAATGTGAAGACTAATGTCTTAATGACCATTGACTTCCTATGGGAGCTTGAGATGTTTTTGCCTGAATGATTTAGTCCAGAGCATTGTTGCATAGAGCAGTGGCACAGTTTTGTTTTTAATACTTGATTCATGATTCAATACATGCTTTACATACATACAATTATAATACTTTCTAAGTCCCTCCTATTCTATTTATTTATTTATTTATTTATTTATTTATGTGTTTGTTTGTTTGTTTTGTGAACAGGCGATTGTCTGGACAACAGTGTGGCTTCTCCCAGCACGGGAGATGACGACGACCTGGAGCGTGACCGGCGGAACAACAAGAAGCGGGGGATCTTCCCCAAGGTGGCCACCAACATCATGAGGGCCTGGCTTTTCCAGCACCTGACGGTGAGTCTGGCTGGTGCCGTTGCCATGGTAACTGCCTAAAGTACACTTGATATGTGTTGTTTTTTACTTACTCTGTAAGTATGGTGTAAAGACATCTCTCTGGCACTACAAACAGCAGTACTTTCAGTAACCCCAGGAGACTAGTATTGCCATGATCCATCCAATAATACTACGCTAGTACCACCACGTTTGAACTACTACAGTACTACTACTACTACAGTACTACTGCTACTACTACTACTACTACTACTACTATACTACTGCTACTACTACTACTACTACTACTACTGCTACTACTGCTGCTACGTAATATAAATATATGCTATTGTCTTAGAAATGTCTTTAAATGTCTGTAAAAGCAAACTATCAGAAACGGTAAACCCTCTACACAGATGTATACTCTCTTTACACAATAACCATAAACTCCTGGGACACATGCAGGTTTACTCCCGGAATTGTTCTTAGTTAAATATGCAGGTTTACTCCTGAAATTGCTCTGAGTTTAATATGCAGGCTTACTCCTGAAATTGTTCTGAGTTAAATAAGTTTCACCTGCTTACGTGAATGAGCATTCTATAAGCACGGCAAATACGGTAATGAAATCTAGGGGGGGCTAACTCATCCTTGCGCATCCCGCAGTTCTAATTAAGCACTCGTTGCAGCACCCACCTTTTAAAGCTTTCTAGACGATTTCAGCACACATCCCCATTGCAACAACAAGCCTGTTTTAGAAAGATGTCACCAAGAGTTGTTCAAATGGCAATAAAAATACTACTTCTCTTATACTACAGTACTATGCTGCATTCCATTCCCAGTCACTGACCAGCCGTGTCTTCCTTCCATTCATGGAAATGAGAAATCCTCCAGATCAAAGCGCTGCTAATGACTGGACAAATACAGCACTTGAAAGTCGGGCCTTTGCAATGTCATAAAAAATCAATTAGGACGCATTCCGGAATCAAACTAGTTATTTTAGCTTTTAATGGGAGTTTGTGAGCAATTTGGCGTGATTTTGGAAAGGCGTCTGGACAGTGTACATGTAAATGGTTTGGACTCTGCGGGTTCCATTGTAATGACTTGTACACACACACACACACACACACACACACACACACACACACAATGTTGTCCGTCAGTCTGGTTGGTCCCCACAGGGACTGGTGGCAGAAAAGTGGTTTGTGGGCACCGTGGGATTGGCTGTTAGAGCGTGCTGGAGAACGCCCACACGCGCTGCGATTGGACAGTGAGTGCACAGCAAGTGGCTGGCATGAGAAGTACCATTCGAAAAGCCGACGATTTGTTTGTGGCAAACAAACGAACTTGTGGCAAACAAACGAATCATCGTGCTGATGATGATATATTACCACTCGAGGAAGCACCGCCCCCTCCGCCACAGACAGCCAATCAGGGCGCTTCTGTGTGATTCAACACGATAAATGATTCTTGTTCGCCTGCTACAAAAAAATCTGGTGTGTGTGTGTGTGAGAGTGTGTGGTTGTGGGTCTGGAGAAGGGGTTGGGTGTGGCCAGTTGGCATTGCAATATTTTGTGTGTGTGTGTGTGTGTGTGTGTGTGTGTGTGTGTTAGAATGTGTTCTGTACATTCTGTGTGTGTGTGCGTGTGTGTGTGTATGTGTGTGTGTTAGAATGTGTTCTGTACATTCTGTGTGTGTGTGTGCGTGTGTGTTTGAAAGTGTTCTGTGCACTCTGCTGAAATGGACTCTGCTTAAAACCTGGCCTGGCAAAGGCGGGCGGTAAAGTCAGTGCCAGCATCATTGGCTGTGCCCGCACCTAAACCACAGAGGCCATTGGGGCCTCACACACACACACACACACACACACACACACACACACACACACA
>JAGFZM010000524.1:192645-220145 GCA_017657215.1 Limnothrissa miodon | reverse complement strand
GTAGTTGTGGCAGCCTTGACACTTACGTAGGTTTACACACATTAAGAGAAAATCTTTTTTTTTGCCTTAATTTCACTAAATTTCAACCTTTTTAAATGCATACACTGTCAGATATTCAAACTGAACTGGACTACTCATGGTCCGATTTAGAACCCCCCCAAAAAATGCAGTTAGAAATCAGATAACACGATCATGCATGTAGACAAGACAGTCAACTGAGCTTAGATTGGACTTAGATCCTTAATTTCCTTCAGGATAAATTAACTAACTAACTAACTATGTATGTATCTATCTATCTATCTATCTATCTGTCTGTCTTTCTATCAATCAGTCTATTTATGAATGACACTGTCCCTTTAAACATGACACAGAGGCCAGTAACACCGATGCGGTCGGTTTTAGTTTGTGCAGCACGGACACTGTGTGTGTCACCAAACAACCCAAAGTCAAGTATGCATGAGTGCCCCTACACTGCTGCAGCATTGGTCCTTTCTCCGCTCACATTCCCACCAAATATCCCCATACCAATCAAACTTACATTAGAGGTTTGTTGTTTAGCATCTAGCATCTTTGTTTGAGCAACAAATGCGTAAATGCTTCTCTTTGCCTGGTAGAAACGTAAACGGAGGTAGACACTATCCCCACCTACTTTTGTGGAGTCAAAAACGCTTTGATCAGTAATTTACTGTAATTTAATTTTCTTCTCGCTCATGTAATTGTTCCTCGGACCGCACGGATATTGCGCTTGAAGCATTAGTTCGCTTATTGGCGATAGCCAACGTGTACGTGTGAACGGACATCTAAGTTAAGTGGGTTGCTGTTCTGTGCTTGTTGCATAGAAGAGGGCAGGGGTTGTGTGTGTGCCCCATTGCCTGGTACTTATATGGCACATGTTTGTCCCCTGTAAGAAGACACATGGAAGTACTGAACCTGCTTACATGCATTGCTGCTGCTGTTTGTTGAGAAGAAAGTGTTTTTGTCCCAGTTATGTGCTATTAAATTAATTCAATGTATAAACAACCCAAAACGGCAAGGCATTTAGTCACAGCGAACCTAAGAACTTGCTAAGAAAAAAAACTCGCTAAGAAAAAAAATAGGTGTTATTCAAAATAACTCGAATAAATGGGATCAGTGTCAGTGAAATGCAACGTTTTAACAGAGTTGATCTTCAGCATTTGCAAATGTTTAGATGAGAGAAAGTATTAAACAAAATGTCACATTTAAAAGAGAATGGGGGACAGGGGGAAACCATAGGGGAGAAGACAGTGGGAGGAGGAGGAGGAGGAGGAGGAGGAGGAGGAAGAGGAGAATGGAGGTCGTAAATGCAGCCCCATAGTGTGAAGGGGTCATTAGAGGGTCAATGGTTTTTTCACCCCTCATCCCTCCCCTTTCTCCCTTACACACACACACACACACACACAGACACACACACACACACACAACACACACACACACAGATGCCTTGCTTCTTGGCTAAGAGGCAGAACCTGTTCTAAAACTTCTAAAAGATAAAAAAAAATAACAATAACAATTTAATAATTATTTTTCCTTTTTCAGTGTTTGAACAATTATCTACCCGCACGCATCTGTGAGTTTGTGTGTTGTGTGTCTTTCTTTAGGGACTGGTGTGTGTGTGTGTGTGTGTGAATATGTGTGCTGCATACATAAGTTCGGGCAATTGTTTATGTGTGTATGTGTGTGTGTGCGTGTGTTTGTACAAATGTCTAGTGCATGTGAGTAAATGTTTGTGTCTGCTTTTCATTTTTATGTGAGCAACATGTGTGTGTGTGTGTGTGTGTGTGTGTTTCTTCATAACCTCCCTTTCACACACTCTCCTTCTTGTTTCTGTTCATTCTGAGCCTGTTGCTTGTTCTCTCTCTCTCTCTCTCTCACACACACACACACACACACACATTCACACACACACAAAGCTCACACAGAGGCACACAGAAAAGATGAAATGGAACCTTAGGGCCTGCGGGTGAGAGAGACGGGGGGACATAAATCATGTGGCGGACCGGGCGCTCTGGCAGTTCCCCCCGCGGGGGTTGGCAGGGGTCCCCCGTCCTCTTTAGACTGATCCTCAACAGAGGCGCCTGGCAGCCAGGGGCGGGAGGTGAGGAGGAGAGAGTTCAAAGGTCACAAGGTCGTGGGGTTACAAGGTGGAAGGTTGCACACAAGATTGCACAGGATTAAGGATGGGATTGCAAAAAACAAGGTCTCCATGTGAAGCATTGTTGCTTGACTACACACACCTATGTGTGCATACTACTAATACTAATTTGTACACACCACTGATAGTAAACTACTTCTAATAATGTGTGCATACTACTAATACTAATTTGTACACACCACTAATAGTAATGTGTGCCAACTACTACTAATAATGTGTACATACTACTAATACTAATGTGTGCATACTACTAATACTAATTTGTACATGCTACTTATACTTATGTGTACATACTACTAATACTAATACTAATTCACCTTTACATTAATTGTGTGCTGTTATCCAAAACAACAATATTTGTGAACAATAAATTAGCTGCCTGAGGTCACACTCACACACTACATCTTACACACTCAAACAACACTAAAACAAGCTCATGGCCGTGCATGGACTGACATACATTCTCACAAATGAAGACACACAGAACAGCTGTGTAAATTATAGCACATATTAACAAAAAGAAAAAAAAACTGTTTATTTTTATTTCTATGATTTCTTTGTAGCTTTTTAAAAGAATGCATGCAACTGCTGATGGCACACACACACACACACACACACACACATACATACATACACACACATACACACACACCATCCCTTCCCACACGCAAACACGACCGCACACACTGTCAATTTCCATGGCTCCACTAAGAACAGTTGTCCTAGTATAGCCTCCCTCATCAAATAGGTGGACATTAAGTGTTCCAAAGTGGCCGTGACACTTTAAAGCGGACAAGCCAGACAGTCGGTCCATTGTGTCACCGCCTCACTCCTCTCCCCTCGTCTCATCTCCCCTCGTCTCATCTCCTGTCCTCTCTCCCCTTCCCTCCCCTCCTCTGCTCTCCAACGGACTTGGCCGACTGTGAGTTTGCACAGCAACTGGTCCTTCAGATGCACCACTGTCTGCTACCTCCGCTCTCAGCCACTCAGCCAGTCACGGGAGCCCAGTAGGCCCAAAGGCATCTGACACAGGGGAAGAGAGAGGGGGATAGAGAGAAGAAAGAAAGAATGAAAGACAGAGAAAAGATGGATAGAGGTAGAGAGAGAGGTATGAGAGATAGAAGGAAAGAGAAAGAGGGGGGTGATGGTGGGAGAGAGAGAAGGATGGAAAGATAGAAAGATCAGAGAGAGAGAGAGAGATTTCTGGATGGCGGTTATGACCAGGGACTAATGAGACATCGGTGCTAAAGTTTGTTGTTTTTGGTTTTCTCAATTTTATTTTCTTCTTATTTCTTGTCTTAACTTGTTTTGGTATCTATGTACTAATCCCTCTCTCTCTCTCTCTCTCTCTCTCTCTCTCTCTCTCTCTCCTCTTCCTCCCTCTCTTCTGTCGGACTATTTGTCTCACACAGGTTCATTAATGCCCGCAGGAGAATAGTCCAGCCCATGATTGACCAGTCAAATCGAGCAAGTAAGTTGATGAATGAAGCACTCACGCACAGACAAACACACACAGACACACACACGCACATGCACACACACACACACACACACACACACACACACACACACACACACACACAAAGACAACACTCAGACTCATTAATCAACACACATAAATAAACACAGGGACTGGCGGTTTCGGAAAGGAATATCAATCAAGCACAGATATCTTGCCTTATCTTGCCACAATCTTCTCCTCTGTTTGTTCTTCTTCATTCACCACTAATTTATCCCCCCATCTGTAACATGTGCAGTTACCAGCCTCAGAGTCCTAATCAATTCTTCATTTCTTCATTATTATTCTTCTTCTCTTACTATTTATCTCTCTATCTCCTGGTAACCTTTTACATAGTCTCTCATCATCTTCATCATCCTCATCATCATCACAATCCATGTTGTTCTTTTTCTGCCTCGCTCTCTCTCTCTCATCATTCCTGTGGTTGTTTCTCTCTCTCTCTCTCCCTCCCTCCCTCTCTCCCTCCCTCCATCTTGTGTGTGTGTGTGTGTGTGTGGAGGGATGTCTGGTCTGGTCTGGTCTGGCCCGTGGGGCTGTAGGGTGCTGCTGTTAAATTTATGATGTGTGCCTGGGTGCAGGGGTCACGAGTGGAGAGAAGGGGCAAAGAGGCAACGATGGCGGCGGAGGGGAACTCTGTTTAAGTTCAAAGGCGCCCTGTTTCTTTTTTTTCTCTTTCTTTTTCTGTCTCTCTCTCTTTTTTCTTTTCTTTTCTGGGGGGGTGGGGGTTACTGTTGCAGGACTGCTGACTGAGGTAAACCAAAAACAGTGTCAGCCCCCAGAAACCAACTCCAAGGGGTTTATGGGATACGGGAGTCAGAGCTCTCTCTCTCTCTCTCTCTCTCTCTCCTTGCTAATGATGTTGGCGAAAAACTGTTTTCAGTTGGGATGATAGAACAAGGAGCAGCTGGTTTATGGTGGTCTGTTTGGGTTTTTTTTTTTTCGATTTTTTTAAACTTTTTTTTTAAAACCTTTTTTGTTTTCCTTATTATTGTATTCATTCGACTTTTGCATTTATTTCACTTTTCTCTCCAAGAAGACATACCTCACTCCTGGATAATGACTCTTGTGTTTAGTACTTGTTACTATGGTTACTCTACTGTGGAAGTTGAACCAGCTTTTACACACAAGCTAAACAACTGACCATGATCAGGGAGAGAGGATCAGTGTATGTGTGTGTGTGTGTGTGTGTGTGTGTATGTGCGTGTGTGTTAATATGACGATGGTGTTCAATCACTCTCGATTTGTATGACCTGCTTGGGTCTTTGATCTAGAGGTTTCTCTGGATAAAAGAGTGTCTACTGAGTAGTCCCGTTGCTTTGCATTTCTTTGGTCTGCACAACTGTTAATTTGCATAGTGTCCTGTGTTTACACTTGCATGTATTTACCAGCCTACATTTATTTGCCTTCAAATCACAGTAGGTCAGGGAGGGCCCTTCGTGCCTGACGGTCCACCAATAGGAGGCTTCGTGCCTGAGGGGCCACCAATGGGAGGCTTTGTGGTGGACGGACAGCCACATCTGGGGATCCGCCCACCCGGTAAGCCACCACCCACTTTCTGTTCAGGTTCTCATGGCAACCAAAAAACACTGAAGCTACAGTAGGCCTATATTCCCTCACCTACAATAGCATATTTTTATTAAGCAGGTACGGTAAATGTCAATGTCAAATGTCAATGTTAAGACAAACAATCACAGAAAACTTACAGCTGAAATGTGCTCCAAGCTTCTTTGTTATTCAAATCCCTATGGCAACCAATTAGCACAGAAGCAGTATTCTATGCAATGTTTGATCTCCATTATTCTTTTCATGTCTCACCTAGTTGTCAGGACAAACACAAACAATTACTGTTTACTGTAACATCACTTACTAAAATGTCTGTGTGTCTGCTTGTGTGTGTGTGTGTGTGTTTCCCTCGCCAGGGGCTCTAGGTGGAATGGGCGTTAGCATGGGAATGGAAGGTCAGTGGCATTACATGTAAGCGACGGCCTGTGGGAGACCCCAGTCACTGCGCTCAGCTGAGGGTGAGTTGCCAGGACACCGCTGTTGTCACCATGACAACAGACAAGGATACATACAGAGTTCTTAAGTTCACTAAGTGTACTTACATAGGGTTATATGTTGTAGTAGCATATAGCATACACAGTACATAGTATAGTTAAATAAGTATAAGTACTAAGAATAATTTAGTTTCATCACACATTGCAGTTCTCTCCAAAAGGACACATTTGACTTGTTCAGAGGACCATAAAATGTGTCTGTGAGTGTGTGTGTGTGTGTGTGTGTGTGTGTGTGTGTGCATAAACAATGTCTGAATTGAACATTTTAGGAAGTAAAAGTAGAGACAAAACCTACAGGCAGAGGTCTCTGGTGTGTGTGTATGTGTGGTGTGAGTGTGTGAGTGTGTGTGTGTGTGTGCGTGTACAGTGTCATTTTCTTCTTATAGTAGTGACAGCTTAGTGGTAATGTAGACCATCTCTTCAAGAGCTCTTGTGTTGTAAGTGCTTCAGCTCCTCAAAAAAAAAAAAACAGGCAGACATGATTGTGCCTCTTTTGTCATCTGATTAACTGGTTGGATGGCCTTAGGCAGGCTCTTGAGAGTGTGGATTTGTGTGTGTGTGTGTGTGTGTGTGTGTGTGTGTGTGTGTGTGTGTATGCACTCGAGCGAGTCACCATTCCTGTGACAAATCCCCAAAGGCCTTTCAAGAACAAACTTGTGTGTTTTTCTTTTTTTTTCTTTTTTTTTTTTGCCTCAACAACGTTGTTTTGTTGAGATTAGCCGTGACCCTAAAGCCAATTAAAAGGCCCTTAGAAGTAGAGTAACACTTTCCACCCTACCCTCTGGGATTAGCGCAGATTACGCAGATTAGGAACCTTGGGAAAACAATATGACTGTTCTACGCTTGGTCGAGTAGAGCAGGACTGTGTGTGTGTGTGTGTGTGTGTGTGTGTGTGTGTGTAGGAAAGAGAGAGACAGAGCAAGAGAGAGAGAACCAGAAAAATAAAGGCTTAGAAAGAAAGTATTTCAATAAATGTTCATCAATACAGTCAATACAGTCAGTTTTTGGTTAATTTGTTTAGTATTTAGAGTCAGCTTGTCTATTACTATTTCTCGGTTAGGTTAGTATTTATAGCTAGCTTGTTTAGTTAGTATTTTTTGGTTAGGCTGTCTAGTTTATTTTTAGCATTAGCATTAGCAAATAATTAGCATTTATTTGTTGCCTCCATTTTGTCTTTTTGCCTCCTTACATTCCTACTGTCTTTCTTTCTTTCTCTTTGTTGTTTCTCTCTCTCATCTGCCTCCTTCATCCCTCTGTTTCTCATCAATGCTCAGCAGAGTGTGTGTGTGTGTGTTTTTCTGTATGCATGCTAGTGAATGTCTGTGTGTGTGTGGGGGGCGGGGGATTCTGTGTGTGTGTGTGTGTGTGTGTGTGTGGGCGGGGGTGGGTTCTGTGGGGTTGTACGTATGTATGTGTGATTGTGTGTGTTTGTGTGTGTGTGTGTGTGTGGTTGCGTGTGAGTGTGTGACTGTGTGTTTGTGTGTACATGTGTGCGTCTGTGTGTGTATGTGATTCTGTGTGTTTGTGTGTATGTGTGTGTGTGTGTGTGTTTGCGTGTTGTGTGTATGTATATGTGATTGTGTGTGTATGTGTGAGTGTGTGTTTGCGTGTAGTTGCGTGTAGTTGTGTGTGTGTGTGTGTGTGTGTGTGTGTGTTTGCATGTAGTTGTGTGTATATGTGTATGATTCTGTGTGTAAGTGTGTGTGTGTATGTGTGTAAGTGTGTGTGTGTGTGTGTGTGTGTGTGTGTGTCCTCAGTGGCCAGTACAGAGGAGTGGAGGGGTTTTCCCCTAATGACCCTGAGGGCCAGCACCACCAGGGGCTCAGCACTAACAAAGGAGACACTCCTCCAATTATCCTCTTCACACAAGTCTCCACTAACCTTTTCTGGCCCTTTGTGTGTGTGTGTGTGTGTGTGTGTGTGTGTGTGTGTGGGAGTGTGTATGATGAAGAATATGGCAGAGTGGGAGAAATGTGTGTGTGTGTATGTGTGTGTGTGTGTGTGTGTGTGCACAATGAAGAGTAAAAAACTGCATCTGTACGGAAGGAGATTGACGACGTGTATCCACATGCTTACAGAAACCGAGGGAGAGTTCACAAAGCTTGTGTGAGTCTCGGGGCGCTTACGTCTGTGTTTACACGAAAAAGACAGAACGGGAGAGGGATGGAACGAGTGTTAGTGAAACCATCACGCCTGTCGCTGTGTGAGTGTTTCTACATAACAGACAGTGAGAGAAAGAGGAGAGAGAGAGAGAGAGAGAGAGAGAGAGAGAGAGAGAGAGAGAGAGAGAGAGAGAGCAGGAGGGGGGAAGGGAGGGTGAACCAAGTGGCCAAACGTTGGCTATAAGGACGTACAAACAGCAGAGATCACTCCATCCTGAGCCTCCTCTTTTCATCTCCTTGGCCGGTGTGTAAATACTCTTGAAAGGCGCCCTTGACAAGTAACAGGATAGCGTGGACCTCGGAGCACATAGAAAAGAGGCTTGGTTGAGTTGGGCTGGGCTGGGTTGAGTTGGGTTGGGCTGGGCTGGGTCAGACAGTGGGTCCTGGAGGCGTCAGTCTGAGGCCCCATGTACGGAGAGAGAGAGAGAGAGAGAGAGAGAGAGAGAGAGTGGACGTAAAGAGAGAGAGAGAGAGAGGCTGTGGTGCTAATGTGCTCCCCTGGTGAGAGTACAGGTTGCTGAGCTGGAGTTCACAGCTAACTGGGAGGGTTAACATGCGTGGCAGGCATTGTTAGAACTAGTGTGTGTTTGTGTGTGTGTGTGTGTGAGCGTTTTTTCTTTTTATTATTTTGGAGTTTCTTATTTCCACAGGGTTCCCGCGGGTCTTAAAAAGTCTTAAAAAGTCTAAAATCCAAAAAGTGAAATTTAAGGCCTTAAAAAGTCTAAAAAACGCAAGTCTAGGTCTTAAATTTAATTGACCCAAGTCTTAAAATTATTTCCTCCGTTCATTTAAGCATTGTTCACTGAAAAAATCTGAGAGTTTTCAGAGACAGTTGATAAGAACATGGGCAAGTGTATATTTAACGAGACCTGGCTCGATAACAGCGAGTTTTGCAGCTGGTTACAAGCTGTCCCCAGCAATAAACATGAAGCTCGCTGCAAAAAATATGCAAGAAGAATCTACAGTTAGCGACATTCGGCGTAAAGGCACTGGAGTCCCACGCCAAAGCTGATAAACACCAGCTTGCCAGCTTGTTCATCAGTAAAAATGAAATGTTTTGAGAATATCTGGGATCATATGAATGTTTCGATCAATGTGTTGTGTTGGTCTTAATATTCTAACATAATGGTCTAAAAAGGTCTTAAAAAGGTCTTAAATTTAACTAACTGAAACCTGCAAGTGTTTCCAGGATGTTTTCCCCACTGTTGCTAGACATGGAGGGGTCAAATAATAATAATAATAATAATAATAATAATAGAATGTTTTTAATATGAAATGCCCATGTAATTTCTCTCTCTCTCTCTCTCACTCTCTCTCTCATAGGGAGGAGTGTGGACGTCCGTTCTCCAGTAGTGATGTAATGCTCAGGTGTGCTCTGAAGGTGCAGGTGTGACCCCACCCCCACACCTGCACCCACTACACCATACCAGAACCTTCTGCTGAGTACCCAAGAGTCTTCTCCGCTTTCTACACCCCAGACGTTGCCGTAGCGACACCAAGATCGCACCATTCCCCACTCCTGGCTATCTGCTAGTTGGTGGGTTGTTGGAAGAAGTCTACCTGAAATGACCTTTGAACCCACAACACCCCACATCTCCCAGCGACCCTTTCCCCTATTTCAAACTCAGGTGCCTCAACACTGTTATAGACCCCCTGCAATCAGGACAATCCACAGTGGTTGCCTTGGATACCAAACTGAAACCACAAATCAAACCAAACCGCCCCTCAACCCCCAAAAAGATAAACAAATCAACAAAATCCAAACAATGGATGAGCTTCAACTGAAACAGGACAGAAAGAAAATAGCCTGCTGACAGCTGAGGTTTGTCCGATGATTTGACCAGAGCCGAGGAATTTTTTTGAGTACCCACAATGCAGTGCGGGTTTGGAAAAGGAAACGGGCTGAATTCCCTACATGGCCCCTGCTAGATGTCAACACTGTGGCACTGGCTGAACTGAAGGGTTCTCAGACGGGGTTGCCACGGAGACCTGCACTGCAGACCTATGTTTCATTTTGTGCCGTTTTCTTTTGTTTACTTTTGTTTTGTTTTGTTTTGAGTCTGACTTGACTGGGGAGGGCTTGGACAATCATATGATGAAAACTGCTGTGAAATATTTGGACTTGGCCTAGGGGTGTACAGGGGTACATGCGCTGGTATTGGTGAAGTGTGCTCTGATATATATTTTTCGTTGAGGATATGACGTGTTTATCCACACTGTGTGTGTGTGTGTGTGTGTGCGTGTGCGTGTGTGAGTGAGTTTGTGTATGAGTGTGTTAAAGAGTGTGTTTAATTGATGTGTGTGTGTGTGTGTGTGTGTGTGATTTTCATACAACTGAAAACTTTTTATGTCTGCCTCACGTTTGAGAATAAACTGTTTTAACCTAACTGTGGTCACTTCTGCAATAGAGCTTCTAT
Organism: Limnothrissa miodon; assembly: GCA_017657215.1. Classification (NCBI taxonomy): domain Eukaryota; kingdom Metazoa; phylum Chordata; class Actinopteri; order Clupeiformes; family Clupeidae; genus Limnothrissa; species Limnothrissa miodon. The sequence continues at coordinate 209,817 of JAGFZM010000524.1, read as the reverse complement.
CGTTGAAAACAGACTTGCTGCCATTTATTCTGAAACAAAAATATGACAGTTACCTAACCTACCCTAACAGTTTCAACAACAAATGATCCTTTATTAATTCATATGGATGAACTATTATTAACACCTTTTGGAACAGTTTCTAGACATTTCTGTGCCACTCTACTCCAATGCCTGTGTGTGATGAAAGCGGAAAGAAATTGTAATGATTTTAAAGGGATCAAACAATAATTATTAATCAGTAATTAGCAATAATGGATTATTTGTGCATCTAAGTAGCAACAACCACAAAACCATTCGGCTGAGGTTAATTTTAGAGCATTCTTCCAATGTCCATTACACAAAAAGGTTCAAAGTATGGCTCTCCCAGTCTACAAACATTAAAAATATAAGTAACAGGCATTATGAAACGTGTAACCGGAATAGCGTAGATTATTTCAATATGATTATCTGACCACAGTTGTATGCTAAATTATACTCTCTTATGTGAGCCTAGTTTATCAAGACACAAGTGGGTCTGTGAAAAAAAGATATGAGATGAAGTACGCCCACAGCGGGTTACGACAGACCTAATGCAACTTTCCAACGAACATGTAACTAAACTTTCCATGACTGACGTATATTTGCCGTGAGCTGGCATTTGGGGGAAAATAATGAACTGGCAAACATATGGCACGCAGTGTTTTATTTAGTGTTTATGTTGGCTTAACACGTTGTTTATGTGCTCCCACAGTTAGTATGACTGCCAAGAGGTGACACCAGCCGAGGTGCACGCTCTTTAACATGCGTGGCCACAACTTTAGCATGGAAAGCTTTGACTACTGCGCCACCTGCAGGTCTTCTCCGGAGTTGCAACCAAAAAAACAGACCCAATGCCTAGAAATAATAATAAAAAACCTTCTAGGGTTAACCCTAGGTTCTACTGTTACTACATTGTTCAGAAATAGTTAGAAGAAATAAGATATCTTATTTTTTTCTTTCCTCTATACTGTTTCTTGTCTTTCAACAACCGCAGTTTGTATAAACACCAAAATGCAAAGTATACATTTTACACCCAAAAAAATAACATTGTTGGAAGCATGGTGATAGTGGATAATCAGTGTATTTCCCACCTCAAAGTTAACTAATAAAACAACTTAATCTTAATCTTCAGATGCATCACCTTTGTGTAGGAGGTCTGTGCGCTCATGCAGTGTATTTGGGCCACTGATGTGTGCTCAGCGCTCAGAGGTTAAATGATAATCCAGTCCATCCTTGAAAATGAGAGATGAGGAAGTCTGTGGATTGAATGACAGATGGATGATAAAGACGGCCATGGCTGGGTTACCATGATGTGTGTGTATGTGTGTGTGTGTGTGTGTGTGTGTGTGCGCACGCGTGTGTCACAGTAGAAATATCAATATATAACTATTATTAGGAAGGTGTTATTAGGAAACTGAACTAGACATAAATATATAGCATTTGACCAACAATTTGTGAGGCATTTAATAATATGTTCAGTGCCTAAAGTGGCATATGTAAGGGCACATTATAGATAAACATAAGGCACTATATAATAGGCATCTTGAAAGGCACTATATAATACAAAGCTATTATTATTATTATTATTATTATTATTATTATAATTCTTCTTGTTATTCTTCTTCTTATTATTATTCATACTAGTAAGGAGAAGAAGAAGAAGAAGAAGAAGAAGAATTTACAAAGGATGTTTTTCTAAAATTATATTTGTACTTGGAGAACCTGTTAAGACTCTTGAATTGTTTGGTTTTGTTTTGTTTTAACATGCTGAAAAGGGTCACAGAATTTCTAAAAGACCTAATGAGATACACATGGTTAGGAACATGGGCCTCTGGTCAAGAATGAATCATTTGATTCATTTCCTCCCTTTGTTAATGATTCCAGTTTGTTTGCCTGGTCATGTCTGTGTTTAGGCCATTAGTGCACGCTGGGATCCGATAACGGCTGACCACTAATCAATAGAGGACAGGCTAATCGGGTGTGAACGCAGCGTCAAGGTTGGCCATCGGGTGTCAGGAGCCCCAGCCATCAGACTTGGAGGGTGTAATTACAGGGACTGATGTGTATCCCAAGGTCCAAGGAATCTCACTTCACAACCAGTAGGAAAATACCACACAGAGAGACTGATGAATGACTTGTAACAACTACAATAATAAATACATTTATATATATATATTTTTATATATAATGAATTACTACTCTTACAGCCTACAGGGAAATACAGTATGTTAAAGTTTGTCCATGTTATAAATGATAAAGTTTGTGCATGTCCTCACCTTAGAAACAACTAATGCTGCAGGTCTGTCAGATAATAATGTGACAATCTTAGCTCTTAGAAAAAAAATCCTCAGACAAACAAAACACAAAATAAATCAATTAAATGGAAGCCTATAGAGGATATATATTCTATAAATTACAATATTTGTATTGTTCCATTTTATTCATTTGTATGGAAACATAAAATAATACAGACATCAGATTCATCAGGGCAGTGGACCGTGACTTTGATCCACAGGATGCGTCTTTATTGCGCATGTTGGATGTTGAAAAGGTCACTTGTCAGAACATTTCGCAGTGGCTTATGGGAAATAATTGGCGGAATTCTTGAATTTTGCAGTTGACGATCACGGAATTTTATCTTGTTGCAGTGAACCTCGCTATGTACAGAATACTGCCCTTAACTCTTTACAATGTTTAACTAGAGGTGGATAAGTATGCCCAGCCGAAGGACATGTACCGACAGAAATTGGGATGGTGAATTCGAAAGCGATTTACACAAACTTGAACAGCGGAAGTCGAAAATAAACAGACTGAAGCGAAGCCCCAAGCCTCCATCACAACAACCACCACGCACGGTGGACACCTCAGATATAACACAACCAGGTAAAACAAAGACATTAAAATCAAGTGCGGCTTATTTTATTAATGACTTGGCATTTATTCGCTACTTTAGCTACTAGTTTAATGGCTGTTTAGTAACGTTTTACATCGGGCCATGCTAGCTAACGTTATTGCAGCTATCATAACCTAACGTAACGTTAACTATCATGATCATGGATGAATTGAGCTATCGAGCCATTGTTACCTGACTGCCCACACATCAAAATTTCACTAATACATCGTCCTTTTACAAAACAGAGTTCAAAACACCAACCCGCCCAGTAAGAAACAAATTTGTCCGATTGATTGGTAAGGATTCCCCTTGCAATGATTCAGAAGTTCAACACGATATTATTTGGGACCAGAGTTCACCATCCCCGGTCCGAAATGGTAGGTTTAAACAATATTTCGGGAATATAACTAAAACTAATATTAGTTTAAAACTGCAGACACGATGCTATACTTCTCTAATGCTACACGGTAGACTTTAAGGTTATATGTGTTTGGAAATAAATACATTTCCCTATGCAGGATATATAGGAGGGAGAGGAGGGAGAAAGGCATACGTTGGAAAAACGACCGTGAATGATCTCGTCAGTCGGATAGCTCCGAAGGTAATTTTTGTACCTACACACACAACGCAGCATGCATCCCAGTGTAGACTACTATTCCTAACGTTTGTGTTGGTTCCAGAACTCAAAACCAGTAGATTCATCAGAGTCTGTGCTCCACTGGATTGGAGTCAATGGGATTCCTTGCACTCCCGAGCCTTCACAACCCATCCCAAAGACAAAAGTAACAAAGTGAGTAATGCTTTTGCTGCTGTCTAGACTCCCTGCAAGATGTCAACAATTCTTGTCTGAATGTCCAAATATGAGCCAATCATCTTTTAAATAGCTTATGTTTTTGGCCAGTGTACTGAAGAGCAACATGTATACCAAAGAGTTTTGCAGACTGTGCCATTATCTTGGCCTAGATATCTTCTGATCTAGATCATCTTGATGGATTCATGCAATGTTCTCTGCTTCTCTCATAGGAAGGACACCCATGACCACCTCAAGGAGCTGGCCAGGCAGTTTGACTTCCATCTGACGAGACATGAGGAGTCTCTCCAAAACCAGCGCCATGCTCAACCTGCAGACCAGGACATTGAGGACCAGGACCTTTTTGGCGTTGAAAGCCAGGCTCCACCCCCGGCAATGGAACCCTCTCCAACGGACGCAGTTGCCATCTTGTCGCTCGATCAGGACATGGATACCAACGATGACGACAAACTGCTGAACGATCTGTTTGATGGGCCCACGATGAGCCTCGAGGACGGTCTCAGTCAGTCACTGTCTGGCGTCTCCCAGAACACAAAGCCTACAGTGTCCACCTCTCAGTGTCCAAGAAATGCCCCGGAAACTTCCGGAAACTCTGACATGAGGATGCGCAGCCGAGCACCGGTGATCTCCACCAGTGCTCCATCTGTTGCTGTCCATGTGGATGGAGGTGGAGGTGGAGATGGGGGAGGTGGCGGTGGCTTTGATGATGACTGGGAAGACGACGGTTTGTTGGACGACTCCATGGTCATGGAGATGACCCAGCACCCGGATCTCTTTGCTCCCCCCAAACACTGCTCCACGCAAAAGTCTGCTGTGGGGCAGCAGAGCAGGCCACCAAACTCCTCAAATCGGCACCCCCAGTATGGAGGCAGCGATGGTAACAGAGGTGTTGGTTTATCTCAGATTCAGGCTGAGGTGGGAAGCGAGCAGGCAAAGAGAACTGTCAACACTAGTCAAGTCAGAACTTCATCTGCTGGAGGGAGGCCGCTTAGCAGCAGCAACAACAACAACAGTAACGGATACATCTCACAGAGTGTTCAGCCCATTCCATCTCTGCCATGCATCTCCTCAAGCAAAGCAAGCAGCCAAGCGACTGTGACCCAGCCTCTGACGAGAACAGCTAGCACCGTAGCACAGCCTTGCATGGTACCTCAGAGACCTTCACCAGCTCCTGGGGTTCAGGCAAAGACTTCACAAGCAAACGCATGGACGAAGCAACAAGCAAAGGCTGTAGACGCTGTTCGGGAGAAACCAGTCGTCAGTGTCCCTGTCCCTGGCCCTGGCCCTGGTTCTGGCCCTGTCGCTGATGGGGAGGCTGGTATCCCAGACGACGACCTGGACATTTTTTTTGCTTTGGACTCCGACTGGGGCGATGATGTGGACGATGACGAGCTGTTTTGCGAAGCGTTCGATGGCATGGATGGGGGCCCCCAGGGGCCACCTGTGAGTGCTGTTACAATGTCAAAACAACAACAACAAGCGTTCTCCAACAATCAGACATCTTGTCGGACCCAGTCTAAAGCCATCGGTTCTTCTGTGGGTACAGTGGAAAATGTCGCACCTAAAGCCTCCTGTCAGAGGTCCACGGCTGCTTTTGCACAACCCATTCCACCTACCCGCAAGACAGCTTACAGCATGTCCAAAAATGGCTCACTGGCTGAATGCTCACCTTCAGCAATGCGGACTATGGCTCCAGATACTCAGTATCAGAGAAACACTCAGAAACCATCTAGTTCCTCTGGCAGTGCTGGGGCTACTTCCTTTGGAGTTTCCTCCCACCACACCACCCCCAAAGCCAATTACACTGGGGGAGCAAGCTCTAATACGCAAACTGGCCAGTCATTGTTCGGGCGTGGCGGCCAGAAGAATTCTATTAAAGCCCACAGCACTGCAACCACAGCCAATCAGCTTGGATGCATTGGCAGAGACACGGCGGGCTACAACCAATCATCTGTGAGGTTGGGCAGCAGCAGCAGTAGTGAATACAGTTTCAAGAAGCCAACAAAAAGCAGTGCAGGTTGCTTCTCAGTGGACACACAAGGTACTGTTGATAGAGAATAGAACTACTCATGTAGATATAATAACTTGGCTATAGGGGTGGGCGATATAGTCTAAAATTTATATTGCGATATGTTTTGAACCATAGACGGTAGATGATATATATCACGGTATACTTTGGTATGTAACTTGCAGCATAACAGTTTCTTAATGGTTACCATAGCATAAAGTCAAAATGAACAACAGTTGTTTAGTCATCGTTCGGAGGTGTTTATATTGGACTCTCAAATTTACACAGAAGTAAACTGGTAAGCTGCATTTGTGTCAGGCAGTAGCTGTTCAATTTATAGGCTCTTACACAGTTTCGTTGTAAGAATGAAAAGGTGCTATCAATAAGGTAAAGCTACATGTCAACATTTTTTCACATGGTTGTGGAGACGCAATGAGCCTATCACGGTATGCCGATATGACCCAAAATATCTGTCATTGGCCAAATTCATATTGCATACGGTATATATCGTCTATATTGCCCACCCCTACTTGGCTATTTAGAGTCTGTCTTGTTTTGTCTACGCACGGGACATTCATTTGCATGATAAGCAATTGACAATTTAAAGAGGCACTCAGTAAGTTTATTCAACCATTTTTGTGGTCATAAAATCACTCAGAAATTGTTTTGTCTGTTAGACTGGTCTGTTTGCAAAACGGCGATTGAGCGCACCGCTGTACAGCCCTGTATAGTGAATACGGAACTTGCAACTTTTGAGGGAGTGTACACTACAGCAATACAGCTAACTGTACAGAGCTCCCCCTACAGGTTTGTGGCATTTAATGCAGGGTTAAAAAACAGACTTACTGAGTGCCTCTTTTACAGACTTTGACTGTAGAGAAGGGTTGAGTCTCGGTGACAGAATGGGTCAGACTCACTGTCTGTAAAAAGACATACAGCATGTCAAACCCTCTTTTCCCCTGGACAACTTTAATATGTGTGTGTGTGTGTGTGTGTGTTTGTTTGCCTTCCACACTTCTGTTTAATGTAAAAACACCAAAAAAGATCAGTCTGTGTTTGGGCTGGGCAATTTTGCCAAAAATGAAAATTGCGATTTTTTTTTCAACTAATATTGCAATTGCGATTTTTTTTCACCATAAAAACCACAAGCACCACATATGTCCCATTAAAATGCATATTTGTACACAATCTCTAATTAAAAATAGAAAATGAACTACTCATTAATCAGCATATATTTATTCAAGAGAATATCTTGTTGCGTTGAACCCCAATCCTTGTTCAACATGTGCAGACTGTGGCTAACAAACAAGTCTATGCATTAAATCTATGCAGTTACAAAACGTTTCCGAAATTGTGCTTTTCAAAATTGCGATTATATTGCAAATGCGATTAATTGTTCAGCCCTAGTCTGTGTGCATGCATGCATGTGTGTGAGAGCGAGAGTGTGTGTGTGTGTGTGTGTGTGTGTGTGTAAACACAGCAGTGACATTTGTTTCTCTTCCCCCTTTCTCAACAGCTCCTGGGTCTTACTTAGCGCACCCAAAGTGCTCAGACGCCGAGATTGAGCGCAAGAAGCAGGAGGCCATCGAACGACGGCGGCTACGAATGCTTGCCACCCAGAATCAAAACCAGAACCTGAGAGCCCCCTGCTGAGACGTGGGCCCATTTCCAAAATAAGGTTCCTGCCAGATGTCGGTATGCAACAGTGGTTACGTTTCATTGACATATTGACTTTAAACTGGCATTAGATGACTTCACATTAAATTGCATCACCGCCTTATTTTAATTGCATGGCTTGACTGCATGTTGTATTAAACTCTGTTGGAGTGACTTGCAACTTGGGAGGATAAAATCATTGGATAGACTGGGGAGCTTTTTGGTGTGAATGGACAAAATATTATGGACAGAGTAACATTTATGATAACATTTTGAAATTTATTGAAACCTTAGGTAGCAGTGAGATTATTTTTTCAATGTTCAGAGTTCTGTCTTGTCACGTTTCTGATTAAATGTTTTGTGACGTTGAAGGGATATCCTGTGTGTGTCTTACATAAGAAACCTGATTTTGGTCTAAGTCATGTCCTTATTAATGTTTTGTTTTCTGGTAATGGTCTATTGGTTCTGCCTGTGACCCTAAAGGAATTTACTTATAATTTTGAGTGGCAGGATCGTTTGAAATTGGGTATTTATTGATTGACAGAGTTTTTAAAATATTGTTTAACCTTTAAATAAAAGGCATAAACCATCCATATAAACGTTATCGTTTTGGTGAGTTATATTTTTCTTGCTGGTCTGGAGGATTTTAAAATTCTATGCAAGAGTGATCGTCTAGTGCACATAGAAGTAGGCCTACTTTTGCAAGTACTGTGTGAAACTGCTTTCTGCTGTCTCCTTAGTAACTTTGACTTTTTTTAAAAAAACATTTAACATTTTTATCAATTGATACTGAGAAATATAGGATCTTTAGTGAGATCTGTGGGATAAAACTGTGTTAAAATCTTTGTACCAACTTCCACGCATTCCTCCACCACACACCGTTGTCGTTATGGACACTGACACCTGTCCGATTCAGAGAGATAAAAACTGCCCGGCCCCAAGTGTCACACCTGAGCGCACTTGTAAGCCGAGTCTCCGTTGTCGTCAGACTGCTGTGTAACCGTAGCCGGCACCTGCATAGTTGTGAACCAGCGGCCGTGATATGCTATTCCACTGCGCCTTGCTCTTCACCCAAGAACCGAGACAAAAACGTTCCTTCTTGTATTTGCGGAGATCTCGTCACGGTCTGAATGTAAACCAAGACACACATGGTTGGGTAGGCAATAACGTCAACAGCTAGCAGACAGACAATGCGCATCAAAAATCTTAGTCTGTAGTGCTCTCGGTTTATAACAGGGCGTGTGACACAACATTGTCCTACAGGGGTCTTGTGCTCTCAAAACAACACCTTGTAAGTGTGCAGACTGAACATGTTGACATGGTTTAGTGTTTCGACCCACACACATGTATTGATAACTATCGAGATCAACCCTACATGCTTGCACGACAGAGCGTGGTCATCTGAGAGTTTGGCTGAACTTTGGATGGCCCCTCGCTGGCTCGTTCTCGTCAACCTGCTTCCCCCACCCACCCAATCCTTAAAAAACGTAAACTTGACTTTACTGCACCCAGACATCAATCACACCTATCACCAACCCACCCCCCAATTAAAGGAGACACCGATACGACGCGACCTAGACTGGGCAAAGCGCCAGTAAGCACCGACTCTATTCAAAACCCCGAGACCGCCGCCCTTCAGACTTCAGGCTGAGAATGAGATTGGGCTCTCAATATCCCTCTAATGTAACATCCTGGGGGGAAATTGATAGCTACTACGATTCTTTGTTTCTTTCTCTCTTTCGTGTTAACCTGATGATGGCCGATAGGCAAGGCCTTGGTGTAGTGCACGCTATAGGCCTTTAGGCTATTCTGTACTGTAGGCCTACCTGTAGGGACCACCTGCCATATGCCAGCTTTCTGACTGGGGGCTGTGAAGACCACGATCTGCACCAGCCAGCCAGTCGTGTAGGCCTACAACTGAACTTCAATCTTTATATAGTGTTTCTGTTGTAGAGGGTAATGTGAAGTCTTGTACAAACCATGTGGCGGCTGGATAAAGGCCTATCAAATTGTAGGCCACTGCCCCTTTCTGTTCCATGAATGTCACCACTGTTTTACTTTAATCTCTATGTATATAGAAGTCCACAAATTTGGCCAATATGCAAACATTTTCTCTCATAATATGAGTAAAATTATGGTTTAGCCCGTTAACAGAAAGATCTCTGTGAACAAAAGTTTATATAACTTTATATAGTTATACCAAACTGAGTTATACCATAGTGTAGATAAAAATAATAACTGGGATTCCAAGATATATCGGTTATGTAAGTTATTTACTGTAAAAAAAAAAAAAGAACTATGCAGATAATTGGTTTTCTCATGGACATCAGTGTCTGTGCTTTGTCTTTCGGTCCCCCCCCCCCCCACACACACATCTGGTTCGGCTTGAGTTCTGGAATACCTTTTTTTTAAACAGCTGGCCTTTGTTAACATTCTCATTCTGGAACAGGTCAGTTCGCTCCAATCGCCTGTTTCATTGCACCCTCTGGAGCTCAGAAGAACTCAACCTACAACGGGCCACCTCCAGGGACATTTCACCTCAGCTTTCACCGCCCATACACTCTGTGACAGCCAGCCTACACACACACACAGCATTTACAGTCATCTTGAGGGCAGTATTTTACTGTTAAGTGTGACATTTACACTTAAAACAAATCCTCGCACACCATTGAAAGCTCTTGACTTTCAGGGAGGCATGCGTTCTCCTCAAGCCCCGAGTGTGGAGTATGTTTCAAATGAATGGATATAAGTGTGTGTCTGCGTGTGATCTATAATCATATTAGCTCCTTGCACCTGTTCACACATCCAAAAAGAAGTATTTATTGCAAGTCTAAGAAGGTGCCTCACTTTGGCATACACGCTGCCTTTCTTTGGAGAAATCAATCAAAATGTATACAATGTGTTGTATATAAAATGTATATAATCCTATGATCATTTTAACACATATATTTGTATTTCTTTTCTTTTTTAATCTATTTAATCATCTTTTTTTATCATTCTTTATCCTCTTTTTTATTCTACGCGTGCACTTGTAATTTTTACATTTATTGTTATTTATGCTATCTCTAACTGTTTTATCTGCACAGCACATTGAGTTGCCTTTGTGTATGAAATGCGCTTTATAAATAAAATTGTCCTTGCCTTGCCTATAATGTTAGCACCCAACAGTCAGGAAATGTTGGTCCAGGTTTTTAGCAAAAAAACAAATGAACCCCCATCTGTCTCTACAACCCATGCATTTTAAACACTAATTTAGGACACTGTAATGTGACTACACGAGCAGCCTGCTTGTATGATTCAGAGGGTATGAGGTTTTATGGTTTTTGAGGCAAGCATTTAACTGAGAAATCTGGTCTGGAGTCCTGTTGTTACACGTCACCAAGTGCTGTCAGTAGTAGAAAGAACAACCAAAATGGATGGAACTTTGACTGAATAGTGAACTATAGCAACTAACACTAGTGAATGGGGCATAGCACCTTACATTCATGCCCCATTCTGTAAACATTACTGTAGTTGTCTGTCTATATTGCATCAAATTCTCAGTTTTATTTCTGAAGCCATTCACCTTAACCTAAAGGGCTATTGACTCATTCATTGAGTCATTGATTCATACCCAACTTCATGCATCAGTATCAGTTCATGGATCACTTTACGGAGTCTCATCAATTGTAGTTCGTCACAGTAGGCCATTTACTACTACCAACATCCTATGTGTTCCTGTTTAATTTGTGGGACAAGGCCTAAGTCCTTTGTTTAGTCCCTAGACGTACAACATATTTAAATGTGTATTGTAACTTTAAAGGGCATTTCACAGTGCTGGATGTGATATTTGACTTACCAAATGACCAACCATATGCTTTCCATAATCCTATAGGGAAAGCATATGATTCTCTTTGTAGTCTATTTTCTATGTAACAACTGAACAGTTAAAAACATTTCGTAGTTTTCTATATTATGAAATTATGTAGGATTTTATTGGCTTTGATGATGAACTTTGCATTGGACACCTGTATACCTAGCAGTGCAATTGAGAGGTTGCCTAGTTAAACAAAACCGTATCGTGATGTACCTTTTTTTTTATGTGTTTTGTAGTAAAATCACCTGTAACAGAATTGAAACTTTAGGAAATGGTTTTCATTTAATTTTCTCCAATGGGATAAAAAAAAAAAAAAGAAGTCACCATTGAGGTTGCGCTGTGCTGCACTGCCACCTATTGATAACTTTAGGGTAGTTTGATTGGTAGTGGAGCGCTTTACAACCTTGTGCAACTATTTCACCTGCTCTAGTAATTGTACTGGTGTCCAGTGACTCTAGGACGTTGTCAAAGAACCTCGGGCAAGTGGCACATGCCACCAATGAGTTGTACGAGAATACGAATCTGTTAGTGTTAAATAAGGAAACGACACGAAACGGATGACAAGTTTCAAATATTTTAATTTCTCAATTTCATGTATGAAGTTTCAGTGGTTCCCACGGCATATGACGCGGCATGCAAACATGTAAGAGAGGGGAAGCGATAAGGGAACAACCCACAACTGAAACCATCGTCATCTTTTGAGAGCCCTTATCCCATCACCGTCTTCAGCGACACAAACCATTCAGATCCAGTGTACCATCCCATCATCTCTAGGACATAGCCTATCTCAGGAGGACGGACCTTTTAAAAGGGAAATGAAATAAAAAGAAAAAAAAAGACAAGGAGAGCACTCGTAGGCTACGTGTTTGTAACAAATATTCTGTACAAAAAAAAAAAAAAAAACGTACACACAAATAAAATTAATGTTTCCCCTCTAAACGGCATCTGGCAGTTGTCAGGGAGAGACGCTTCGCTGTTTGTTTAACTACCGTCATGTCACGCAGATCCAAAAGATTACAATGTTTTATCACTAGAAGAATGGTGAATATATGTAGTGGAGTTACGTTTTTTGTGTGTCATTTCCATACATGAACCAAAAAGAGGTTTGGCAACATCCACATACCAATATGTCATTGTCATTCATATTATATTAACATTACGATTCATATGTAAACAAGAGGCGCTCTTTAAAATCGGATCTACATGCAAAAAGGAAATTAACAGAATAGAAAAGAGAGAGACACCCTCCACATCATGCAATCACAGCACGAGACCTCGTTGGATCTCTAGGGAAAGAAGTAAGAGCCATTGTCGTGCAACAACGGAGACAACTGGCACAAGCGGGCGCTTAGAGCGCGCGCCTCCGACTGAAACTGGGCCGCACCATCGTATGCCTACGCGGTCCGTCAGAGCGTCCAGGCAAAGCGATTAACAACAACATCGACCAGAAAGTAGTACACAAAGTAACTTTCTTTTTCAAAATTCAGTGTGACTGGTAAGTTTGTTTTTCTTTAAGTCGCGCCTCTTTCAGTTTGTCAAAAACAGTCGAAGCATAAAAGTCACTGTCGTCAAAGATTGCATTTCTAACATTGTATGGATAACAAGGAGGGAAAAAGGAAGGCTTTTATTCTTCAACCCATACTATTCATGTGATATCATGTTAAACATTACACACGCGAGAACGTTTACTCTCCGGCCTGCTTTACCAATCCCTGTTCTGATCTATTAGCCTATTATTCAGAAACAAATCACCCGTTCAAAGCTGTCCTGCAGTCAAATCAGAAAACTATGAAAAACAAGATATTCTTGACGTCCATTTTTTTGGTTTGATTCACACAATATTATGTTGTGTCCGTGAAGGTTCCTTGTGACAGTAAGTAGCTAGGCAAATATTTTCAATATAGTGAAAAAAAAATATCATGGTGTGTCAAAAAAAGCTAATGAAAGCCAAAGATGTCCATACAGAGACTGATGGCACTATTCCTTCTTGTATATTTAAATAGGTGGAAACCATTCACACACAAACAAACAAAAAAAAAAAAACAATTCACCAATTACACAGAGAAAGACCTGTCTCCAAAAAGGTAAACCATATACGTTGTATGTGCACAAATTTAAATAGTTAAATCTTTTTTCTCTCTACTCTATAGAACTTCAGAAAGCAAGAGGGTAGATGGAATTCCCTGACAATATAAACATAGCATACAATCCCCATATTACAAAAAGATATATATTTTTTTCCTGTCTCTGTGTGTGTGTGTGTGTGTGTGTGTGTGTGTGTGTGTGTGAGAGAGAGGGAGTTTAAGAGAATGTGTGTGTGTGTGCGCGTGTGTATGCGTGCAATCCAAATCTCAATATGTTCAATTTGCCTGTTGACCTGTGAAACAAAGCACGAATAAAAGCGATCTAAAGGACCAAGACAAACCTCTGAGGCAGTGCTATAATGAACCTCGGCAGCAAGATTGTTAACCTATCGTACAGATTTAGATTTCTATAGAGATTACAATGAAACAGCATGTTTAAAAATAAAGACCATGCTTAATCTAGTTTGTGTGATCTGATTGGCACTTCATGCTCTGTTCTTTGTGTTGGTGTTTTTTTCTGCAATCAAGTACATTAATAGGTCTCATTATACCTGACTCTTATATATTTTATATTTATATATATATTCCCTGTAGATAGACAGATAGATCTTCCTTGCAAAAAAAAGACCAAAATAAATATATCTGACAACCCCCCACCCATTTCATAAACAAGGAAACAAAAAAGAAAAACTTCATACACACACACACACACACACACACACACAAAAACACACACACACAAACACACACACACACAGGAATGTGTGTACAAACACACACTAAACTTCCCTTTCCGTTTCGCTCCAGAATGAAATGCAGACTCGTCAAACAGAAAGTGGCCCTGCGTACGCCTGTCCTCTTGAAAGTGCTACAGCCAGCGGGAGGCCGGCCGAGCCATGGACAAGCAGAGGGGAACTGGCAAAGAAGGGAATAGATAGAACTAAGATACTGCGGTGGGGGGGGGGGGAATAAATCAGAAAACCATAAACAGTGACTTCACTCAGAATTACTTTCTCCATTGGATGGGGGAGAGGGTGAGTTTTTTCCTCCTTTTTTTTTTTTTTTTAAAAACAAAAGCATTTTTTTTCTCCTTTGAATTTTTTGTTTTGTTTTCTTGCCGGACAGCTTTAGCAGATTTGTCTTGGCGGTGATGAAGACAAGCGGTGGACGAGGGCGGCGGGGAGGAGGACCAGGGTCGGGACTGAGAAAGGGGAGGCTTGTCCATGGAGAGAGAGAGAAAGAGAGAGAGAGAGAGAAAGAAAGAAAGAGAGAGACAGAGAGTGAGAGAGGAAGTGAAGATCACACGTCGACCACCATCTTTTTGTGAATGTCTAATCCGCCCACCACCTGCCAAGAGGGAACAGGAGAAAGAAAGGAGAAAAAAAAAGGACTTTTATCAGCTTGTCTTCTTCAATGCTACGAACGAAAAAGAATAAAAAATTACCATATACGCCATCACCAAATGCATAACTCAATCTCTTAGTAGCCACACCTGTAAAAGCTACCGTTCTCTTCTTTCCTTCTCTACTTACCGCACAGAACTCCTCAAACGATATTCTGCCGTCCCCGTCCTTGTCGGCGTTGATGATTGTCTTGTCGACGATCTGCTGCAGCTGCGTGTCCTTCAGATTGTTGCCCACCATCATCTTCAGCACCTGGAAGAGCTCGCCGTTGGATATGTAGCCGTCCTTGTCCATGTCGTAGATCCGGAACGCGACTGGAGAAAAAGATGGACAGAGAGAGCGAGCGAAGGAGCGAGCGGTGGGGAATTGTCAAAAAAAAAAAGCAAGAGAGAGAAAAAAAAAAAATACAGGTACCATTTGAGAACCGTATGATCCAGCGAGAGAAACTATTGCCATAAAAATCAGCGACTAGGCTAGTTTTTACTTACAGCGTAGTTTCTGTTCCTTGTCTCCCTTGACACTGAATTGGGAGACTCCCTCAATGAATTCTAGAGGAGAGGGGGAAAAAAAAAAAAAAAAAAACTGTTCAGTGACAAGTGTTGGAGAGAATAGACAGATATACAGACAGATAGATGGATGGACAGACAGACAGACAATAACAATGATCACTGCTTCATTAAGATAGTTAGTACAAGCAAACTATGAATCATCATCAGTATGAATGAAGCCCATAAAATAGTTTGCAACCTGCACAATACTATTTGGTCATGGCTGGGGTATAAACTTCTGCCAGCGCTTGTTAGCCGACCTGAATGCCCACCAATTCAATTGCAAAGACCTAGCAGATGCCAGCACCAGCACCCTAGCAGTACCCCCCGCAACCACAACACGCCCCACCCCATCCCACCCTCCCTCACCCCAACCTAATCTCGAATGATCAGATAAGCCTTATAAGCAGTGTCATCTCCAACTGTGGTTGCCGTGGAGACAGCTCGGCGCCGGGGCGGTGGTGGGGGTGGGGTTTCCTACCTTTAAAGTCGACCTCGCCGTTGCCGTCCGTGTCGAAGATGTCTATGACTCGCTGGACCAGGGGGTTCTGCTGCAGCTCTGGGAGCGACATGAACTCCTCCACGCTCAGGGAGCCAGAGTTGTCCAGGTCCAGCTTCTTAAAGCGCTTCCCCAGCCGCTTAATCTCATCAGCATCGACTGGGGGGAGAGACAGAGAGAGAGAGAAAGAAAGAAAGAAAGAAAGAAAGAAAAGAAAGAGAGAGAAAGAAAAAGAGAGAGAGAAAGAGAGTATTAACAAGTGTTGTTTTAGAGATTTAGACAGGGTGTGGGGTGTTGGCGGAGATTCTCTTCCACCAAAACCTGCAATTGCAAATTTGGGTCTCCAGCAAACGCCCGATGGGTCCCCGACGTGTATTTGGAGGCTGCGCACGAGACAAACGCATTACACATCGCGAAGAGCACACAGCACATGTCTCCTCTCAAACCAACTCGCACACAAACACATACACACACATCCTAGCTATTCTACTACTACTACTGCACACACGTACTAAACGGAGCAACAGGGAGCACCAACAGCGAGCTACCAGCCACTTACGTATGCCGCCGCGCCCCCATTCCGCCACCAAAAAGGCACTGAGGCCCCTCTGGGAGAGAGCCTTACCCTGTTTCTTGCGCTGGTTGGCCATGGCCGTCCTCGGTCCACGCACTGGCGTTACGCAAGTGGCTGAGGGCGAGGGAGCGACGCTAGCCAAAAGGGGCAGAAGGGCTGGGGGGTGGCCCTGTGTGTGTGTGTGTGTGTGTGTGTGTGTGTGTGTGTGTGTGTGTGTGTGTGTGTATGGTGACGAGACTAAGCTCATTCATAAGCACACGTCACACACACACACACACACACACACAGCTTAGCTGAGGGATCTTGAACGGGCTTATTGTGTGTGTGCGTGTCTGTGTGTGTGTGTTTGCCTGTCTACGGCATTGTAAAAGTATCCATCGCTCCCTTACATAGATAAATATGAGCAGGTAACGTTTTTATCTGCTTTTCACTGAACACCTTTGGCAACAAAACAATTATCAAATGGCAATGAATGCTTTCCAAGTACAAATAAGCCCTGGCTTAGAGTGTGGGCATCCATGCATGTTAGAGAGCCTCCTCGTACCACAGGGTGCTGACTTACACAGGATTATCCTACAGGATGGGACGTCTTATTCTGGACATACCCAACCAAACTATACCTCCTGACATCTATGGCTACCTATACACAGTGCCTGTGTGTGTGTGTGTATGTGTGTGCGTGCGCACACATTAGGCAAGGATGGCTGTAATATACTTCTACCCACAAGAATGGCCCAGACTTGGACCTTTGGGTGATCACTGAAAAGCCAATATCTGTGTGTGTGTGTGTGTGTGTGTGTGTGTGTGTGTGTGTGTGTGTGT
>JAGFZM010000524.1:139619-187645 GCA_017657215.1 Limnothrissa miodon | reverse complement strand
AGTTTTGAACTGGTTAAACCTCCAAAGCGTCTCCTGTAGCTCCCCCACTCCCTCCCTCCCTCCTCTCCTCCCCTCCAACCTGGTTCTGTCGTTCATTTGCCTTCCTCCCCATGTTCCACGTCCATGTAAAGTGCCCCCTGATGTCTCTATCTGCAGCTATAATCTCCATGCTGTCCGGATTATTCAATCACTCCTCTGTCTTTCTCTCCCTCCATCCCTGCCTTTACCGTGTTCACGCTCTCCATCATGCTCTCCATCACTTCCTGCTACGGAGACCCGCTGCACCCTCCCACATGAAGTGCTGGAGGTCCCAGAGGCAGCTCTGGAGAACTGCGCCGCACGCAGCTGTGGCGCAGTTCCGGAACATTCAAGAACTCTCTCAGTCTACAAACGTCTCTGGCCTTCTGTGTGTAGCTCTAAATGTCTCTGTGGTCAGACGACAAGAGATCTTTAGATGATCTCTGATGATCTGTCTGTGCCCCTCTAGCTTTAGCTTTCTGGATAAAAAAACAACGTCTTAGGGAAGGAATACAGACAAAGACTTGAGAAGAACACAGAGGAAGAAGGTACAAACACAGGGCATAGTCTGTATTCTCTGTGTGTGTGTGTGTGTGTGTGTGTGTGTGTGTGTGTGCGCGTGTGTGTGCGTGTGTTGATGTGAGTGTTGACAGTTAGAGTGCAGCACTGGTGTTCAGTTTTTTATTGACTCACTCACTCATTCTCTAACACACACACACACACACACACTTTTTCTTCTCGCTCACGGAACCATCTTCCCACAGCAGTCAGAGAATTCTCTTTGCTGTGGCCACAACCCCCCCTCTGTGGGCTGCTGCATTAGCAAGAGGAAGCTCTTTGGAGGAGATGTGCACCACTAGCGCAGAACTGACATGACACGCCACTGCCATTGCCAAAGCGGGCACGCGCGCACACACACACACACACACAATGTAAAAGAAAAAAGGTTGAATATCATCCAACCACCATCCACTATCTATATTCCTTGCTATGGGACAGGTGTCTGTTAAAATAGAAAACGAGCTATTCAATTACTGAGACATTTTTCTTCATGACAGGCCTTAAATAGTCATTTAGACATCTGTACCTGCTCAGCAGACAGACAACAACAACCCGTCACCTTAAAGGCAAGGTTGTTTTTGGACATGTGACACGTGAGGAGTCGATTGAATGCTTCACATCGACAGAGCTTCTGTAACCCGTCTAGAAATAGCCCAATGCTGGCATTGACCAGCAATTACTCGCCTACACACTTTCTGCCACTATAAAAAAAAAACAACCCCTGGATCCGCACGAGTCACACAAACTCAAAAATCAACTTGGAGAGGGTATGGGTGGGGCGCACTAGGGAGAATAACACTTGCATGCAGTCTTAAGTTGACCGAGTTGGCTTCCATCCTTCATCAATGGTCAAAGTGGTTAAACTCATAGCTCAACAACTGCTTGTATTGATGTCAGTGCACCCACCACATGGCCAATGAGGCACAAGACGACTCCAACGGAAGGTTCCGGGGGGATGCGTGTTGTGTGTGTTGCGGGGGATTGTGATCTGTGTGTTGCGAGCTAAGCTCCTGTGCTTCTGATGGGCATTAATGCACTGCTGAGTACATCCAGCCACTGATGGATGCTAACACACTCGATACTCCCTTTGCAGAGGAATTAGCCACCTACTCGGTGACATGGGCTCAAAGTGGTGGGCCGGCAAACATGACGCCTCTTGCCAGAGGGGGGGGGGGGGGGGGGGGGGGGGGGGGGGGGGGTGGGTTTCTATGGCAACGACGGGAGGCAACAGGAAATGGAGAGAAGGCAGGGCTTGCATCTCAAGCTCAGCTCATGGTAGCAGTGGTTTGAAATCTGCACTGAGTCTCTCTGCTGGACAGCTGCTTAGCCACCACTGACACCCGCCCGCCCCTCTGACTGCAACATCATAGTGGTAGAAGGGTTAACTTAAAGGCTAAAGGCCCTTAAAATATCCAACATCAGACGGAGTGTGTGTGTGTGTGTGTGTGTGCGCGTGTGCGTAGGGGGGGGTGGGGGGTTAGGGAGAGAGAATCTATTCATACATGAACAAGAATTCCCGTCATGTGAGAAAGGCTTTGAAATTAAAGTTGAAATTGAGAGGGAGAAAAAGAGAGAAGGAGGGGGAGAAGAGATTGCATGGAGACAGAACGGGGGGGGGGGGGGGGGAGAGAGAAAGAAAGAGAAGAGTGGTAGGACGTGGAGCTCGATTTCTGCCTGCGTCCATGTACGTGTAGTCTCTCTCTCTCTCTCTCTCTCTCTCTCTCTCTCTCTCACACACACAGCTAAAAATTCTCCAAGTCATTTCCTGCAATCGGGAAACTCGGACGGCGAGTTCCTCATTTTGCTGACATTAGGGCTAACTAGCCAAGCGGTTGGCACATTAACCAGGCCTACAGCCGAGTGACGGAGCAGAACATTGGACTGACCCTGACTGGCCTGCGTTTTTGTGCCCGCGATCTTCTTCGCGGTATTCATTGAAGAAATTAGTCCAGAGAGGCTGTCGTATTACGTGATTATAGCACTGCCAAGGGGTGCCGTTAAGCACCAAGCCAAGCAGAACATGGTTAACCCTCTTCAGTGGTGTTATAATGGCCATATAGAACGGACTAAAGCGGCTCCCATACCTTGCTCTGTGTCTTTAGGCAAACGACAAGAAGAAAAGAAGCAATTCATTCCTAAACATCGATTCTCAGTCATCAATTCCTCAGCCAAGGAATACACAATTCCTTTAGCTGAATGGTAACCAAGTAACGGACAAATGTAGCCAACGCAACTTTTGAATAGCACCTCTTTACAGACTAAAATGCCGTCTCAGGCGTCCAATACCAGTGAATAAACAAACAAAAATCTAAACCAAACCAGAAATCAAAAACAATAAAGTAATCACTTTTTATTATTGCTCATCAGTGAAGAGAGGGTCTATACATTGAAATCGAAAAGAACACTACCGAAGGCCCGTAACTATCCATTTAGATTTAGAACATTGCTTAGAAGTTCTCTTAGAACATCTCCTGGTCTCTCCTTATAGCCCATGAATGAACTAAGAGACTGCAGGGACAAGGCTAAAAGGGGATCTAGGAGTTCAGGCCCATGGTCTTAACCGGGGTGTGGCTCAGAAGCACATAAACACACACACACACACTTTGATATGAGGTAGATAATTTCGACTGATATTCCCCTGCAAAACTCCGGAAGAGTGACTCAGAGCCCCAATTTAATTAATCAATCAATAAATCAATCAATTAATTAATTTAATTAAGCAAAAACATCTGACAAGGTATGACAACATGCATCTATACAGCCTTATCGAGGCACCCAAAATGCTTCATGGTGAATGGGTAATCTTCCCTAGTGTGATGCACCCAGATGGGTGATTGACAATCCATAATCATTTGTAGATCTTTAGAAAAAAAGACAAGAGTTGGTGGGTGTGTATGTCTGCCTGTATTGGACGGAGGTGTGTGTGTGTGTGGTGTGATTAAAAGAGGCGTAGCGTTGCCCCCTAAAAATAAAGTGGGTTCTCGCCTCTGGCCCTGAAACTGACCTTTATGAGCCGGAGAGTGTGCTCAACATGACATGCCTACAAGTCTGCCATCAGGAGGCTGCGTGTGTCAGGGAGTGTGTATATGTGTATGTGTGTGTATGTGTGTTTACATCCAAGTGTGTCTGAGGCTGTGTTCAAATATTAGGCCACTGACACTGGGTCACACACACACACACACACACACGTGTGTGGGACTGATTCTCATTTTGTGCTAGAGAAACAGATAGATAGAAGGGGCGAGAGAGAGAGAGAGGGGGGGGGGGGGGGTTGGAATGATACAATGACATTCTTCACCCAAAAATGAGGAGTGAGAAAGGGCTGCTCACAACCCCCGACTCCCTTTAATATATATATATATGTTAAGGAATTAGCAAAAAGACTAGCACCTGACCTCTCTGTGAGTGGAATTAAATTTAAAATGTAAGAATTTTCTTGAAAAAAAAAATCCAGAAGTCAAGGAAAGAAATTCACCCTTGCCAAAGCAGTTGATTTTTTAAAACTTGCAAATTAGTTCAACTTCACAGTGAGTGATTTCAAAGAAAAGGCAAAAGGGGCTTTCTATGCCAATATTCATTATTAATTAGAAAAGAAAAAACAGCCACCAACATTTTCAAAACACTGAATTACTAGTGATCCCAACTTGTATTGTTTTAAAGCACCTGAAAGCCAAGAGATGAGTGCCTGAACAACCCCTCTAATTCAGCTTGTCTTGAGGCTCACAGGGACTAGCAAAACTAATGTTGTCTTAAGTAACGAAAAACAACTACTGTGCAGTCTCACGATATAGCCACCCTTGCACAAAACGTCCTACCTACTGATAGCTGATCAACACAGAAAAACAATATTACCTATTATACTGGACTCAAACAACCAAAAAAACTAAATAAACTTCAATGTTATTTGGCTATTAATGGGAACTGCACTGTGGCACCCACCTCTCCACATTGACAAATACCAAACAGTGCAAAACCTGTCAATCAGCCATACACTGGCCATACAAAAGTGTAGACACAGGCAAACCTGGCTGCCCAGAGAAGACAGACTTTGCACCCACGGCAATCAAGGTGCCGTTGAGACACAGTATCACTTTATGACTGAATGCTCCCAATGAAAAGACAAACGTTATCAGTTCTTTCCAATATTTAGTACTATACACCCAGACTTTTAGAAACGTAAGTCCCAACAACACTGTTGGGTAAGAAAAAAAAAAGAAAGTGAACAAGTTGGTGCAAGGTGTGTAAAGGCTTGCCAAACAGAAAGAATGTTGCTCCATCATCCGTGAAACATTTGAAAAATTATACACACACACACACACACACACACGAATGTTTGGTATATTTTATATGTTCTTTTCTTAATGTACCGATTACCTGTACAACTGAAAGCTTTGGTGCATTATGTTATGCCAATAAAGCACTATAGGACTGAATTGAACTGATTTTGGGGAGCGGACGAGTGAGTGATAGAGGGAACAAGGGAGCGGGTGAGTGAACGAGTGAGTGATAAACGAATGAGCGACTTTGCCAAACAGGCCGCTAGACGATGACCCTCATCTCCCATCTCCCTCACCGCAGCTGGTGACAGAGGGACAGTGGTGGTGTCGGTATCCTGCCGACTCGTTTACAGCTTCAGGGTCATGGGCCTTGGTGGCCTTGTTGCAACAACCTAGCAAACCTGCCTCGCACACCCCACCTACACACACACAAATACACAAACACACACACACACGCTTGGATGTGGTCTCGCCAGGTCGCGGAGTGCCAAATGAGGTTAGAGGAAAATTCTTGGGATACACCGTCCACATTCTCTGGATGCTGAGGAGGCAATCCAACACCTTTCATGGGGTTCCTCTACTGGCCTGTCGGGGTGACTCTCCAAGTGCCTGTCTAGAACTGTAATCTCTAGGACGGCCTTCAAAGGGACACTTTTGTCAACGTGTGTTTTGGGGGGGGAGAAAAAACAAAACAAAACAAAAATAAAAAAACCCTGTGCCTTACAAATGTTCATGTATGGTTCTTGCCAGCTTTCTAATCGTTCTAGTCTTTTCATAAAAATTTAACAATATGCTATTGTGGTTTCAGTCTCCAATGCACATGTTGCAAGTCACAGATTTGGCTGGAAAACCTGATCATATAGATCTTGATTTCCCTCCGACTGGATTATTCATTCATCTTTGGGTTGCTTGTCTTTCTAAAATGTTTAGATCTTAAAGTAAGTTCAATTGTGCCTTATTATTACAAACAGAACCCAAGGCAAGTACCTGAGGTTCAAATTTATTACAGAGACAGCCACTTGCAGAGAACAAATTTCATGTCTATTACACGTCCTGGTATGAATGGGCGTTTTATACCCTAGTCTGTTTTACCCCAACAGTAGCAAAGGCTTTTGCTACACAGGTGCATCTGGAAACAAACCACAGGGCCTCAGTAGCCGTTTTTCCATATGTTGGTCGGAGTCGGACCAATCACATGGCTCTGTCCTTGCCAGAATCAGCTCAGCGTATCCCAGAGCTAGCTTATCAGGCTAGCTGAATCATGCAGCAGCAGTTAGACAAACAACCGCTAATTCTGCCCTTGAACTGAGCCCAGCCTATTGGTTTTAGCCAGACTATATAGACTATTTTCTCAAAGTTGAGGAAGCATTTTTAACAGCTGCGTGTTCGAGGATTCCATGTCATTGGACCTCGCCAAGTACCGTTCCAATGTCAAGGGTGCTTCAAAACTCTATCGAGTCTCCTCCATAGTATATAGCTTCCAGGGAGTGTTCTAACGAGGAAGCGTTCTCGACTTTGAGAAACAGTTTTACAGTAGTCTGGCTCATCAGGCTAGGTTTTCCCTCTTCAATCTTTCTAAAAAATTTAAGAAATAAAAAAAAGGGAAGAGGGTGAGGTTCAACTGATACTTACAATGCGAGCACATCTCAAGGGGGTAACTTGCTTCATTTCCCTGTAAACAGACAAACAGACAAAAATGATTTTTTTATTCTTATTTGGGCCTTTAAAAATAAACAAACATTAGAGTTCTTATCAGAGAACAATGTATTGAAACATGTATTACAGACAGGAAGGATTAATACAAATTCTATCCTTTTTTAGTTTTTAATTGGTTTAAGTACATGTATATACACACTCTTTAGGTACCAGAATAACACATCACACAGTGAACACAGAGTGAGGCGAGGCTCACGCCGACCCAGCAACCGGGCTGGCTGCTATACTGAACCCCGGGGAGCAGTGAAGGGTTAGGGGACTTGCTCAGAGCCACTTGATTTACTGTTCGGGAATCAAACCAGCAACCCTTCAGTTTCAAACCAGAAAGCCCCAACCAGCTTTTCTTTTTGTTGTTAAACTTTATAAGCACGACATTGAAGTCAGCAAAAAAGTGATTGTTTTCATAAGGCTGTACTGCACAAGAAGAGCTTTGGAAGAGGAACTTTAAACACTCTCTTCATCCTCTGAACATCGGTGAACTGCAGAAATTCAAGGCACTTCAGAAATCTTTGCATGTGATTAAGTCATATATAATTGATATAATAAACAGGGCCTGGTATACTTGCATTGTGGGATGTTCAATAAAAGATGACTGACTGGGATCTGACTACATGTCTTCTGATACTTTGTCTATAACTTGTTTTCTCCAGAGGTGTTCCAGGCAATGGAGTCCCTAAACTAGATACTGCATGCCTGATCAGTACACATAGGAATGTCATTAGACACCACAATTTGATCACAAATTCGCTGTTTTCTTTTTTTTTTTTTTTTTTTTTACTACTCTCCCTCGGCATGCACGCATACACAAACACAACACACACACATACACACACACACACACACACACACACTCCCCTGACTACCCCAAATGGCACCTTCCAGTGCCACCAACCTCCTAATCAGATTTACAGGGAGAGCTATCTAGGATGAGCAGGGTGTCTGGTGGATTGGATGAACACTCTGTGTGTTGGGAGAGAGAACAAGAATGAGAGACAGATAAAGAAACAGAGAGAGAGAGAGAGAGAGAGAGAAAGAAAAAGAGAGAAAGAAAGAAAGAATGAAAGAAAGAAAGAAAGAAAGAAAGAGAGAGAGAGAGTCAGAGACAGAAGATGGGCAGAAAGACGGGAGAAGGGAGAAAGACGGGCAATGCTGATAGAAAAAGTGAACTAGGAAAGACACAAAAAGACGGTAAGGAAAAAGGGACGGACAGGCAGATAAACTGTAAGAAACAAGGAGAGGACACAGAAAGATAGAAAGAAAGCAGGGAGAGACATACAGCAATTGAGAGGGAGGGAGCAAGAGAAAGACAGAGAGAAAGAAAGAGAGAGAAAGAGAGAGAGATCATGTTCAAGTGCCTGATTACAGGATACTGCAATCAAGCGAATGCAACACCAGATCAATCTAGGCCACCCATCACCAGGGGAACACTCCAGAGAGAACCAGAATTAACACACTCGCCCGTTTTAACATCCATTCAGTCACGGGCGCAACGGCACCTCTGTGCAGACCTCGGACGCATCAGGAATCAACTGACTCACCTATGTTTACCACAGACAGATCAACGTGCCTACGTAGTACGCACACCACAGACATCTTACTGACCAAACAACACACCCATGTACACCACAGACATTTCCATCTACTGAATAACACCCATGTAGGCCTGTCGCAATAAACAATAAATCAATTAAAATTAAGTCAACTTTTCCGGCTGCGATAATTTCCATTTGAATGCTTGATTGTTATCATGTCCCTCTCTACCAAATGGACTAATGACAAAAGCTCTCACTGTGGTGCATTGGTCTATACTGACCCCTTTCATTCTCGTAGAGTTAGGCGTGAACTCTCATGACAGTTAAGCTGGATTTATACTTCTGCGTCGCGTCGTCGCAGACACCGTCGCCGTCGTTTTTGATTTATACTTCCGAGTTCGATTGATACCTCTGCATCCGCGTAATTGCTAAGTGTGGCAGTTCACTGCCACAACGCTAGGGGGTTATTGAGTTTAGAAAGGGTCCTTTGCGTGTGTGTTTTCCGGTCGTTGCAAGTATTGGCTTCTGGTGCAAATCAACAGGCTGTAGCTAGCAGCAAGCTACAAGCTGGCCTCATCCACAGTGTCATCTATTGTGTCAGAGGTTTGCAAAGCGTTGTGGACAACACTGCAGCCCGAGTTTTTGCCCTGTCCGTCAACTAACCAGTGGGAAACGATAGCCGGAGATTTATGGAGACTGTGGAACTTCCCAAACTGTGTCGGATGCGTTGATGGGAAGCTTTGTCTGGTTAATAAGCATAGTTATCAGGTCATTACTTTCTATGGTCAACTGTCTTTGTCAGGTGAATGGGTAGTTATAAGACCATTTATATAAGTTCAAAAATGCCGGTCTTGTACACACAACGCACTGGAAAGGTGGAGAACTGGAATTGATGTAAAGCGGACCAATCACAATCCATTACGTCTGCGTCGGCGAAGGTCTGATTGGTGTCGGCGAAGGTCTGCGACGACGCAACGCAGAAGTATAAATCCAGCTTTAGGCTACTTGCCAGCCACGTACCCTACCACAGAGGATACACTAACATCAGTTGAGATTTGGGAAAAAGATGGAATTCGTTTCAGAGTTAAACGACCGCTTCAGTGTGGGAGCACTTTGGATTCAAACCGAATGACCATGGTGAACTAGGGCTGTGCGATTTTGGCAAAAATCAAAATTGCAATTTCTTTAACCCAACATTGCGATTGCGATTTTTCACAATAAAAATCACAAGCACCAAATATGTCCCATTAATATGCATATTTTTACCCAATGTCTAATTAAAAACAGAAAATGAACTATGATCAATCAGCATATTTTTCAGATTTTTCTATCTTGTTGCATTGAACCCCAATCCTTGTTTAACATAATGCATAGACTTGTTTGTTAGCTACACTCTGCAAGTCTATGCAGTTACAAAACAAAAAAAAAATGTACGCCTCTTTTTTTTTCAAATTGCGCTTTTCAAAATTGCGATTATAATGCAAATGCGATTAATTGTCCAGACCTACGGTGAACCACTTAAACCTCTGCCAGCAGGTATGTCTCATTTGTAGTAAACGTTGAACCACTCATTTGTTGTCTCATTTGTAGTGAAACAGTAATGATAGCAGATAAAGACGGCACTAGAACAAACATGCATCTGCACCTAAAACAATAATCCTGTGGAGTTTCCCCAGCTAGGAAATAAAAATGCAACAAATGAGCCGTCTTCGTCTTCCAGACATTCCACAATCATTGGGTCGTTTGATGGACAAACAAAATACAAACAGGGCAGCGCG
This sequence comes from Limnothrissa miodon, assembly GCA_017657215.1. NCBI lineage: Eukaryota > Metazoa > Chordata > Actinopteri > Clupeiformes > Clupeidae > Limnothrissa > Limnothrissa miodon. The sequence goes on along the minus strand of JAGFZM010000524.1, from coordinate 177,763 downwards.
AAGTGGTGCACACTCACAGACTCACGGTCACCCTATCTGTACAAAACTTTTAAGGTCTGTGTGTAGACCCTATAGACTTCCATTCACCAAACTGAAAAGCATTTGTTTTTCATCAAACCTTGTCTTTAGAATTCATACATTAACCATTTCACTTTTATAATGCCCCAAGAAATTGTACAAGTCAATAACAAGTTTCAGCCTTTGTGATGCTTTAATCTCGCCTATGGGAATTTTGATCACGATTTTGAACACGTACCTCTGAGGTATTTGACCACTAATTAACGAAAATTTAAAAGCAAAGCAAAAATGCTCAAGCTGGTTTATCAGAAATATCTGATGTTGTTAAAAATGACACGTTTTGACATTAACATTTGTTCTCGTGACAAGCCTACATATATGTACACCACAGACATCTCACGGACAGAACACACCTACATACACCACAGACAACTCACCTACCAAACACCACACCTGTGTACATCAAAGACATCTCACAGACAGAACAACACACATACATACACCAAAGACATCTCACTTAACCAATAACATGCCTTTGTACACCAGACATATCACTTACCCCAATAACATGCCTACATAACCCACAGACACAGAACACCACACCCACGTACACAATCTCATGGACCAAATATCACACCCACCGCACACTACTGACATCTCTTGAACCAACCAACCAACCACCCACCACCACTATGAACATTGACCGATACTGACGTACATTGCTAATATCTCTCAAACAGAACGACACACCTATGTACATAGTGGACATCTCTAGAACGTAACACCACAACTATATACATTGAGAATATCACTCTAACAGAATGACACTGCACACATACTGAGGAAATGAAGATGGAAAAACAAAACCAGAACGTAGAGACAGTCAGCCCATTTCTTTTCCCATCATCCCTTTTCTCACTCTCCATCTCCATCTCCCCCCCACACACACGGCTGTTTATCCAAAGAAGTGGCTTGTTTCATTATGCATGAGAACAACAGAAAATGCTAGCGTCTGCCAGGGCTAGAAATCAGGGCAACCTCCTGTCTTGACGCATCTCAACGGGACTAGCAGAAACTGGAAAAAAGCCTCGGGGTGTGCATGCAAGATTTTATGGGTGTGTGTCAATGTGTGTGCGTGGGGGGGGTCTGTCCCTCAAAATTAGGGTAAGTGTACTTGAAGGAGACTGCCAACAACAACCCGCTGCCTGCTGAAACCCTCCTCCAAAAGTACAAACCCCACACGCGCAAAGACACGCTCACACACCATACAGTGCACGAATAGGGAGTAAGAGCAGAGCATCTTTAGAGGAGGTGTGTGTGTGTCTGTGTGTCTTACCAGTGTTTCTTTCTTTCACCTCTTTACTCTTCTCTCCCTCTCTAACCTCCATCTGCATCGTTTCCCTGCTCTTACCCTCCATCCATCTTTCCCTGACATGAATCGATACAGACAGGCGATGGCAACAGAGTTTGATGCTTGAGTGCAGGTTTGTATTGAAAATAATATAGACAACAGGGCCCTGCCATTATCAGTATCAATGTGTATTAAAGACCAGCAACAAAGACAACTTTTGTCATAAATACTAACAAATTAATAGAGGCCGTGCATGTGCGTGTGTGCTTGCTTGCTTGCATGCATATACACACAACACAACACAATCTTTTTTTAAGTGATCAAATTGCAAACAGAAACAGAAATTAGTGAAAAACAGAGTGAAGTTCACAACAGATACACAGACACACACATGGCTGTGTGTGTGTGTGTCCCTTATGTTTTGGGCCAATAGAATCACAATCACTTACTCATGTCACAATAAAAGAAAACAATCACAACAACAGCACCATTCACTTGCTAATTTACATGAACACTTTTGATGAGAATACAAATAGAATTGAATAGACCCATGGAAACACCATGATCAGAGTAGAATTTCTGATCAGATTAGAATTTTGGAAGGAGTGGTTTATTCCATTCCATAGTCCAACTAGAAAGGAAGAATCTTCCCATGTAAATAGGGCAAATGACTCATAACTACAACAGATGTTCACATGTTGAAAGCTGACCCAGGAAGTGGTACTCATTCAGTATATGGAATAAGACAACGATAACCGTCAGCCCTCTCTGCTCTTCAAGTCATGGATAAACACTGATATTAATGACAGCATAATCATGAACAAGTAAATAATGCAGACAGATCTTTAATCATTTGATATTCATTTAAAATGCTGTATAGCTATATACATTAACTCAGGTACCCAACATATAACTCAGTGATGGGTTAAAATAATTTCTGCAGCACAGGAACTAAAGGCTTACTAAGATTATTAACAAATTAAGTAGCCAAATTATCAAAATAAAATGATGGTGAAAATGGAAGTGAATGCGTTGACTCCTGGCTCTCTATTAACTTTAAATTTAAGGAGCTGTTTATCCTCGTTATCCATAGACCTTTCCCTATGGAAACCTGGCAACCAGGCAAACAAAGGATATCTGCAGATGATGACACAAAATGGGTCACTGATGAAACCCATGGGTGAGGGGTGCTGTGTTGAGAACTACTCTGGCTCTGACACTTTCCTATCCAAACAGAGCAGAGAAAACCACTCAAAGATGTGTGTAGAATCCCCCCACCCTTTTCCCTCACATACAAAAAAAATAAAAAAAAGGTCAAAGGTCACTACACTGGCTTTAAGTTTTTAGAATGCCATGAAGGATGACTGTGGCCCTGAGATCTCGGAACATTTGTCCATCCTGGAATTATTCTCTATGGATCCCCAACTCCCCTCCATCCCAAATTGGGACACTTCATGAACCTGGAAGCTAGAAAATCACCCTAAAATTGTTTGAGCGAAACTGCTTGGGGTTCTCTAGTTAAACACCACCAAAACTAAGGACATGGGCATGGCAGTGGACTTCAGGAGGCCTGGCCCCAATTTGCTGTCCGTCACCGTTAACAGGGCGAACGTCGGGACTGTCGTACACATCCAGTCCCTGGGACAATAAACTAAGCTTGTCTGCTTGTTCCAAAAAAGGGCAGAGCGACCTCTACTTCCTTAAGAGGCTCCCCCAAACTCCTGCTTGTGTGCTCCTGGTCTGTTGAGGCCACTGTCCTCCTCTTGGCTGTGGTATGTTGGGGAGGCAGACTGATTGGAACCAGGAAGTTCATCGCTCTTACTGGCTATATCAGTTTGCCAGACGGCCTGTATCGTCCATTTCCAAGTTTTTTTTGTCATTTTGTTCTTTGTATAGTAATAAGTTATTCAGTTTTTTTTTTTATATATATATATTTTTTTTTTGGGGGGCTTTTGCCTTTTATTTAGACAGTGATAGTGGAGAGACAGACAGGAAATGAATGGGAGAGAGATGGGGCTGGATCGGCAAAGGACCATAGGTCGGACTCGAACCCAGGTCGCCGGAGTCATGGCATGACGCCTTGGCCCATTATAATAATCTGTAATTACATATGCCGGTGTATTTAAAAACAAAACAAACCCATGCTTATAAAGTGCCAAAGTGTGACAGAGCTTATCAAAGCTTGTGAAAAACAAAACGCTAATAATTTCAGGCACCTAGTTCCAAACAATTTTCTCGCTGATTTCTGCTTAGACAAATTCTACACGATGAGGTCATAGGTGAAGACTCCTGGTTTTATTTAGCCTGCAGTGAAGACACTTAAAGTGAAAGAGGATTACATTCTTACTGTGAAGGTGTATGGGCAATAGCAAGACTTCAGAGTAAATTTAAAAGCACACCAATTTGAACATCAGTTGCCGTAATGGTCACCCGGCTAACTTCTCCACAGAGAACAACTTTGCATCACCTTGCTTTACTGAAACTGGTTCTTGTGAGGAGCATAACGCCAGTGTGCTTTTGGGAGCCCAAGACACACAGACAGCGCTTTAAGGATAAGTGGATTAGGATTATGTCATGTAGGTGTGAGGTCAACATCAGATGTGGAAGTCGTCAAACGCCTCACTGGGCGTCAATCAAGTCATGATGCTGTGATGCTGTCTGACACAGCGTCCTCCATGTCAACAGCAGCAACAACAACAACAACATAGAACAACAAAAAATTATAATTTGTGGAGCACCCTGACATGTTTGCATGCTCTTCAGCAGGCCTTTTTCAATACAATAGCTACTGGGTGCAAACAAGCTTGTCATAGTACTATGACACACAGAGTGCCAGGAACACATCTAATTGATTGCCTTTGCATTTCTCCATGGAATATTACACTCTTTCATAAGCCAACAGGCTTAATGAACAGCAAAAATAACAACATTTTGAATTCATAAGCATAACAACGACTTGGTGGCTTGGGTTCGTACAGTCATGGGGTCAAGGATTTGAAAAAGAAAACATCTTCCATGCTAGCAAAGACATGACCCATGAATCACTGAGGTAAGACAGGCATTAAACCAATGATACTAAGTATCATTTGAGGTGCAAAAGTGATGCAACGCAAGAAAAGACTAAAGCATGACCCCATACGAAGAAATGTCTTATTTGGACAATATTTAATTCAATTCTCTTGAGTTATGCAGCTATTCTTATTACGACTGGAGTCTATTTGCATTGCAAGGCCAATGTACTCGTTTACCACTGGGCAAGAGAACCGCCCATCAAATTTGGTGTCTAGTGCAAGCAGGTCCGAGATGTGACCAAACTTGACCACATATTTGAAAACCACCATCAGCGAGTGAGTCGTGATGGTGATGTTCATCTCCACCCCTCCCTGCAACTACCACTGCAGCTGGAGTGAGCTGTGCAGAGACGCACGGTCACTAAAATGAGCTATTAGTTTGAAAAACGATCTCACAATCGCTATACATCCACGACCAGGTCTGGAGGTCACGTTACAGCATAACACAACCTACGCCGTTCTAAGCAATACCTGAAAACAGAAGTGTTGCGCTCTGAAAATAGCCTAGCACGATCCCAAACAGCTTATGCTAGCACTGTGTGGTACAAACCAGTTCAATAATCCTCCCACCATCTAAAATGGAAAAACTACAATGGTGTCTATGCTGCGACGTTGTTGCCTCGCCTGAAGAGGAAGCAACAAATGCGAATTAAGTGGTAGCCTACCTACAGTAGCCATGTATTTTACAGCCATGATGACTTTTGCCACATTGAACAGTCGTTCGTTTTTAGGGGCCACGTAAACATAGGCAACGAGTGTTCCGTCTCCAGCAGTGACAAATGCTAGAGCAATTTATTTCGATGCTGTTATAGGTTTATACACGAAAAATAAAAATATATGCCACAGAACTGCTCATTGGAATTGCCCCTATTCAGCGGGATTTTGTCGACCAAGTTCTTCAGTCCGTTCGATTTACGCAAACTAGCTTCTAGCTAATGTTACATTGCTGTATAGCTACAGTGTTGGCTTGTGTATAGCTAGCTAACGATACATTGTTTCACTTTTTACTTCAACCTGAGATTTTAGTAGTTAGCTACATTGTTTCATTACTGTTGCTGTGAACAAAATCTCAGAATTGTGTGGGCTGTATCAGGTTTTTCGTGCGCGTAATTGTTAAGCCATCAGAGGAGTGGAATCTGCCAGAACGTGGCCCACTCAGTCATATCATGGTGGTGTTTTATCAACACAGTGCTTGACGTGAAAAAAACAGACAGTTAGCTAATGCATTCGCTTCTCGATTAGTCTGATGTGTGGTTCAGACACGGTCTTTCGACCAAGTTATCAAGCAAGTAGCCTAAGCAATAAAAGGGTTCAATAACAAACACTGACTTAATGCCACCGTAGCCTATACACATAGCCTTCACACAGAGTGACGAATAGCGATTGTTCCTTCTCCTTACCATTCTGTTGGTCTCGTAGTCTTCACTGCCAGAAAAAAAATGTGCCGAAGCAAACGCGTCGAGATATCGGAGTCGAAGAGGAACGTTTAAGAAAGCCGATTAGGCGGACTTTAAATGTAAAGTCGCTTGCCAAGGTCTTGTTCTGAGTCTCGATGGATGACGGCTCTACTGCAGATACTCCGGTTGATCCGCAGAGAGGGGGAAGCAGTCGGTTGAGAGAGGGAGCGGATCGAGTGAAATGGAAAGCAGTGTAGGGGGAGGTGCATTAGTACAGTACATCCGGGCACTCTCTCTCTCTCTCCTTTCACCGAACATGTACACCTTTGCATCTGTTAATTGAGTAGATGTTACTTAAACTTTGCATGTGAGGGTCAGATCAGTTTATAAAGCAGGCGTAGTAGCTACTGTAGGAAATAATAACCGACCACTTTCTAAGTCTAGGGCGCTCTAATGAAAGCAATCTGACTAGCATTGATCTGGTGGGAGAACGTCCTTCTAATCAGACAAGCCATGGCAGGTGGAAACTGAACATGCCACTTATTTTAATACAACATGCCATTAATATCCCCGCTGTGGTATAATTGAGAGACAAATAAAGGATATCTTTGTATTTATTGCATTGTTTTGTTGTTCAGGTGGCACCAGTATACATTATTCAAGTGATATATGTATGTTTTTTCTCATTCAGATCTGAATAAAGCAGGAAGTCAAGCAATGCAAGTTGATATTTATAAAAGAACTGAAACAGGCAAGGCGGCATACAAATGATCACAAATAAAAGAAAAGCTGTGAATGGTTTCAATGCATGTGCGCAAAGAAAAAATGTAAACACAAGAAAAACAAGGCATATGAAAACAAAAACCTGTTCTCACGTTAGACGACAATAAACCTGATATTTTTAACCACTTTGTGCTTATAGGCGAATTAAACAAAGGTAGGCTACTTAAAGCAGTCGAACGATACAAACACAACAAATTCATGTGGAAACAAGACAGTAAGAGATGATAAATTCAGTTAGTTAAATTCACTTTCACGTCAGCACATTCACACATAAATACATACACTTCACAAGCTGTTACTGATAGTCACTGTCAGCGGCACCAAAGAGCCGCCCAAGATAACCGATTCCCTACACACGTCTGTAATAGCAAGAGAACATTGGCAACATTATGTTATGTCCAGTCCATGCCCACGTTAAGAAAAAGCCATCCTCTCACAACTGGGAGAGTGTATGCTGTGAGCGAAAGCATCTGGAGAGGACCACAGCTGACAAAAGTAGCCCTCTCTCATTACTGTCACAAACACAGAACTGAGAGCTGTAACTTTGGGTACAGGACTTAGGAAGATGGATGGATAGATAGATACAGTAGATAGATAAATAGATAGATAGATGGATAGATAAAGACAGAGATAGACATATATGTTGATAGACAGAGAGAGAGAGAGAGAGAGAGATAAATAGAGACAGGGAGATAGACCGATGACCGATAGATTAGAAAGTAAATCGTTTTTATAGGCAGAGAGATAAGAAAGAGAGTTTGGAAACATTTATATGGAACCACACCTGTCCCCCATCTCATGCTATCATAAGGGGGGATACACACAGAGCAACAGTTCTGGGGAAGAACACAAGCTAACCTCTCTCCCGGTTCCAAAATGTCTAAACCCCCCCCCCCCCCCCCCCCCCCCCAAAGCCACCCAAAATGCAACTCCACAGTGCTGTGATGGTTACAGTGGTCAGATTAGGCACCCTCATCCTCCATGCTCTCTCCACTCCATTGGAAGGCATGTGGACATGAGGGGTGTGTAGGGGGACCTACAGGAAGGCTTCTTTATTGATCCACATCAGGCTGCGAGTCTCGTTGGGCTTGACCTCGTACTCGATGCAGTTGAAGTTGTTGCCAAACTGACAGTGCTCCCGCTTGTAGTAGTTGTAGAACTTCACCTGCCAGATGGTCTCAAACATGCCAGCGTCTTTGAACTAGCACAATAGGAGACATAGAAAGGGATGGAATTAGTTAATTTTATTAGTTATTTAGTTAATTAGAATTAGTTAATTAGTAATGTAAAGGACTTCCACCAATACCTCTATGGAGACTTGCACAGGTTGCCTCTCCCCGCTTTTGGTGTGCGGCACGCCCTCGGTGTCATAGAGCCCGGTGTACACAACCGATTCCTCATCCTTAGTCTCCACCTCCAGGGGGAATTTTACGCCACCGATATCCATAGTGCTAGAAGTGGCACCATAATTAATGGTTTCGTTAATAAATTGGGGTCGACTACCTACGCTATAGGTTTCAACTGCCACTGTCAGTAGGCCTACAGACATTCGAGTGATTCTCGCCTAACTGAAATAAGAAACCAAGGTACGGTCTACCTTTGGCTCAAACGTGGCCATAGTCTATTTAACGTCTATGCATATTATTTAGCGTCTATGCTAGTCATTGTAAACACATTTGTAAGACAATATCCAAATATATTAGCCTATACCGCATCACGTTGTCTTGTATAGTTGACATAAGCTGGATGCAATTTGATGATCATGGCGCGCTGATGCTACGCCTTGGTATCATGAAGGAAAGCAATTTCATTTAAAATATGCATGCTGGCGTCGACGCGTTACCTAAATGGCTTGCATTTCAGGTCTGTTAAAGAATTCGAGACAAGATTTAAGATGTCTACCGCTATGTTTAATTCACATATTTTGCTATGCGTAGGCTAATGATGGCACGTACGACGCTATAGCATATTTCGCCTAACATTTCCTGTTTTATACCAACATAACAGACAATTTAGAGATTGTAGACTACTTACCCTGGCTCAGCGTTTGTCGGCTTCAACACAACCCGAATTTTGTATTTGGACCCTGTTAGCAATTTTATTGTTCTGCTCTGTCCGAACCTTGTCCCGTCTACTTTGAAAAATACTGGGCCGTCATTTGGTTGAATTTTTAGCGAAATAGAGATGTTTATTACAGATGGAATGTCGGCCATAGTTGCTGAAAATCAATCGGCCTATTTAAGGAAACCTCCTTCCTGTACTAAAAAAATAAACAATGTAACCTCTGGACGAAGCGACTGGGTAGGCTTTTCCAGCGTCACTCGCCCAAGGATGCTGTGACGTAGCCTAGACGGCTAGGGCATATGGTGGCACTGCTGTTGCAACCTCATCTCACAGCACCAGGATAGCCTACTGAAACGAATAATCCCTATTCAGTGGGTGATATAGGCTAATCCGCCGTGTCATGTTTTTGGGGGCAAACACAGATACCTCAGCAGCCCAATTAAGGTACAATCTGGGCAATGGCAGATAGAGAATGTTATGTTACAGGAGGAATATACGGTTGCATTTCAGGCATGCCGTCTAAAAAGCAATTTTGTGTAGCCTAAATCCATGGACATGTGTAGCATAACCAACAAACGCGTCCACAATAAAACCTTTTGGAGCAAACCTGCGCATCCCAGTCAGACGGGTCTATCATGGACGAGCCCCTGTCCATTGTCCTGAAATGGAAAAGGGGTTTCCCCAACTGGCTATCCAGTGCTTCAGCTGGATCTAAACTAGATCAAATCACCAGGGATAAAACAATTATTATATTAATGATTGTAATAATAACAAATAAATATAACATTGAATCCATTTTAAGCAAAAAGGACAGTAATTCTGTACAGGATTTTAGGCGTCCAAACTGAGCTCAAAATCACAGGATGATAATTCAGCGTGTTTGCACTGTTTACATTGACAAAGCATTAGATGTTGCTATCCTAACATCATAAAAACACTTTCTTGCAGTAAGCAATATTTTTAAAGTCTTTTAAATAAGAACACATATAAACATGTTTGAATATAGTTTTGTTTTATCCACTTGTTCAGCATGATTACAACAAAATACAATTATAAAAGATTTTAAACAATGTAAATAAATAAGAAGATATACTTCACAAGTGCATTTCGAATTTACATTTCTGTGATTAAATTTAAAAAATTACTATAAAAGGCATTTTCAATAGTCATTTACAAGAATGTCTGCTGGTGTTTAAAAAAAATGTAAAAAACAAAATCATCTTGCCATCAGGGAGATGAATGATATCAGGAAGTCAGTGATTGTGTGTTATTGCTTAATACTAACTGCACTTTTAACCTTATTGTTCATCACTGAATGAATCTTTAACTTCCCTGAAAGTAGTAGTACGTCTTTCCTGTTATCAAGTCGTATTCCTCCAAACCCGTCTTTCAGATCCTTATATTGGGGATGAGGACACTAGTGTCAGTGCAGGATTTTCCCCCCAACCAAGTGGTCCTCCACTCCCAGGTTTAACTTAATCAATTTAGATATTGAACCAGAATCAGGTTTAAACTCCTCAAACAGTCTTGAAATACCTCCCAGATACAATCCATCAACAACACACACCCACTCTCATAAGCATCATCCCAAACACACTGGGTCATTTATCTCTCCAGCTCTGCCTCCAGGATCTCCCCCCAGGTCTCCACGTCGAAAGGGTACATGCTGTAGGGTGGAATCTGGTCGGCAGAAGCAACATGGCTGTACCGTCCCTTCATCCAGTTCCTTTTGGTCCGGCTCTTTTGATAGTTACGCTCCAGGGTGACCTAGGATCAAAATATTAGATAATTATGTTGCATAAATGAAAATGTATAAAAAGACGAAAAAAATCAACAACATGTGCATGTGCAACATGGGTTGAAGGTTGAAAATAACAAGCTACTACTTAAAGGCCAAGTTTTACATCTTTCCAAAAAGTTGTTGGTATAGGTTGTTGGCTTCAACTAAGTTAGGGATAACGGTTATCAAATTGTGCTGATAATAATGGACAAGGTGGGGGCCAAAACGCCTCAAAGCTATTATGTGGAATCGAGTTCTTCTATTATGTTATAGGAGACCCTATATCGGGACACCTCAATAGCAGTCATCACGATCATCACCCCATGACCACAATCATTTCTCGGCCATTATTTATTTTGTTGATTTTTTAGTTCATTTATAGCTTTAGTGTAGTCTGATGCTTTGTGAGAAAGCAGATACATTATAGATGTCATGATAATTGGGAACAGCCAGCCAATCAGAAAATCGTGGTTAACTTCTCCAGAGACAACACGTCAATAAGCCCTTTCCTCAAGCACCAATTGAAATTGGTAGGAAATACAAACATTATCAGTCCCAGTGCAAAAATGCAAAGCACTGTCTAAATGGGTGACAATGTGAATTCATGCGAAAAGGCTCTGCCCTCTGCAACCAATGGAATGAAAAAATAATAGAATAGAATACATTTAGAATACAAACAAAAGAGACAAACCTTCCAGGACAGGCCTTCCTGACGGTCCCCCGAGACCTCTCTGTGGCAAACGGCTAGAACGGTGAGGCAGTGGTTCCGCCAGAGATGGTCATTGCTTTCGATAAGGCGGTTCCACTGCTTGCAGGTAAGCGCAGCGTAGCACAGACTTATAACGTCCAACTCGCTGAAAATCCTCAGGCTCATTTCGGGTGGTAAGGCCTCAGTGAAATCTTGGTGGTCTTCATTCATACACAGTAGTGTGGATAACTCTGGAAAAAAGAGTTACCAAAGGATTCTTTTATATTTCTTTGTTGATTTTCTGTCTATTACTGTATGTACACATCTATCTACAGATGATTGCTTTTGAAAAAGGTATTTCGTATTTCATTAATTCTTTACCACACTGTGACTATGATTCTGTCTACACACGATTGCTTTTTCAAGTGCATGATACTGTAGGATACTTCACAATTCATTTAAATGCAGATTTATTTACAAACATGTTTTAGAAAGCAGGGAATAAACCCACCTTCAGATAGTTTTTCTGGAGCTGAAGAACTAGGATATGATGAACTTCTCATTGTTTCTTGCTTAATTTGTTACGTTTCAAACCTGTATGAAGGACATTGTTTTGGTCTTAGGTGAAAGGTCATAAAGAACATTAATTCCATTGTCTATGTTCAACATACTAAAATCAGGTGTCAACCAATCTCATCCACTGATCTCTAAATAATAACTGGATAGGACATCTACGTCATAAGGTTGAAGCCACAGTGGCAGCCGCCATATTTGAGTTCTATCCATTGTCACTCTGCCTGCTGAAGAATTCCGTTGGTCCCAATGGTTCCAATCGGGTCCCAATTTGGCCGCTGCCTTCAGCATTCTATTGGCTTCATTGTTGATGGGGCTCTAACAATGGGTTAGCCTATCCAGTTATTCTTTAGAGATCAGTGATCTCACCCAGAGGCCCAGAACTTGGCACATATCGGCCTGGTCACAGTCACTAACAGTTATGACAGTTACAAAATCATATCAGCCGATGCAAGTAGTCACCCTTACTAATGTTTCTGAAAGTGAAATTGTCACTGTCATTGTAGTTCACTAATAATTATTATGGGATAATAATGCATCATGCAATAACAGAGGAAAATCTCCCTTCAGTTCAGAACTGACATATCAATTTTTATCCCATTTTGATACGATGCAGGCTAGTCTGAGGTGATCCATAGTAGTTGCAGTGATAAGCCATGGTAAGAAATTTTGTATGACGGAAAAATTACCATTTTTACCAGTGTCAATGTAATTATGACTGAATAAAGTATGTCTGAAATAGGATTGTCTCCTGAGTCCTGATTGGTCCACTTCATTGTTGCTATGGTACCAATCATGATATTAATGAGCCAACAACTCAATCATTAGGTCCATTTTAAGGTTGCCATGGTACCAATTGTGATATGAAAGACAACTCAACAACTCAATTATTAGGTTTATGTGCGGAACATCCAGTCATACCAGATTTAGTCTGTAGAACAAGGGAATGTGTGTAAGCCTACAAAGGAAATCACCCAGGTCACCTAGTCTGCAACATTTTATAAGGCTACTATATGCCCTATATGTCAGATTAATTGAGCAGTAGGGTTATGATTCCTAAAGACATGGTCATAAATGGATGTTAGTCAGTTCAGACACTAATTAATTACAGTATTATTTAATAGGCTAATAAAATTATAATAGACTAATTAAGACTTTTGGAACACTTACTAAATGTTATGTCTTGTCTTGTTATATCCTGTATGTTATATAAGTATAATGCCCTAAGCCTACTTTCACTTTTTTACTTAACATTACCTTATTGTTTAGAACTGTTTTTGTTGTGCATCTGCACTTTATTGTTGTCAACGTCTATGTATGGGACAAGTGTGAAACGTAATTTCGATTCCTTTGAATGACAAGTACATGTGAAGAAATTGACAAATAAAACTGACTTTGCCTTTGACTTGACTTTAACCTTAATGGTAGATTAAATAGGCTATTTGGATTCATGCAGTTATCTGCTCTACAGTAATCTGGGGGTGGTGGTATGGAGGGGCTTGTAGCCATTTAGGCTATTGACATAGGAACATCTCTTGGAACAACATGAGACATGGGCTACAGACGAAATCTTTGAAACCAGAGCTAAAAACAGGTGTTATTTTTTTGGTGATATTTGTCTACTTCAACTAGACTTTGACAGCTGTGAGTCAAACGACAGCACGTGTCACGTGTCTGTCTGGAATGTGACGTGCAGCCAAGAGAAGAAAAAATCAAAAGCACATTAAAAAATCAAAAGCACATTTAACAGGAAAACAGCTGTGAACAAGAATTGTGCCCATCAAACAACGTTAACCCAAAATCTAGTTTAGGCCTACTATATCATGCTATGAAACGGGCTTTGACACTGGTTGTCTATGTATTTTGCAGAACAATGGTCAGTGAGACACTGACCAACAGTGATCTGTTTCCCTATAAGTGGCAAGTTAATCGTGACCAAAATAAAACAAACAAAAAAGAACACAGCATTATTCTTATTCACGTCTAAAATTTAAGGTAGCCTCGTTGGTAAAACCCTGACAAAGCTGCGAAGACGACGCCGCGACGTTATTTCAAAACAAAACATGGTGCATCGTAATAGCGCGTCAACAAATCCTAACTTAACACCACCCCTGTTTTTACTACATTGCGATTTAATGTATTTTATATTAAGAACGCAAAATACTAGGACATAACAATCGCGCTTTACCGTGTTTTGACCACTCCCTCCTCCTCCTTCGTCGACGACGACTGTCGCGTTTAAATGTCCGATTTGTTTATTATGATCACGTCATCACAACACATTTCTCGACGCATGCGTACTACCAATATAGTAGGAGCGCTCCACCAGCCAGTTTTTCAGCTTTACTAACTTGAGTGCAGCAGGTAAGGTAATTTCCAGTTCAACACAACGATTTCATGGTCTATTATAGTAGCCTACATTCCTACAGAACCTGAAATAAGTCATCATAACTATTAGCAGTAGCAAAATGCTTGACAAGTGTGTTGAGCTTAAACTAGACCTACAGCCACAATTTTAGTCCACAAGAGGTCGCTTCAGTACCATGTTCTGGTTTTGTCGAGCCCCGTACTTGCCTATTGGATTCAGTAGCTAAGTTGCCTTTATAATCATGGGTTGCTAATGAGGAAAATGACTACCGCTGATTTGAGGATGCTCTCAATAACCCCAATCTACTCTATCGGTCCTAACATTCAAATAACTAGCCTACTATGTGGATATTGTGTTATTATGAGCAAAGGAAGGGCTACTCGTTGCATTAAAAGCGTTTTTTACGAAAATTACCAAATTAAAACTTCTGCTTATTCTATTACTTAAAAGTTATGGTCGCAACCCACAGGTCCTGCTATAAGTGGTCTAAAAAAACGTCGGCAACGTCTGGAGCACACCTGAAAGTTTCACCAGTTTTTTTAGCTTCAATTAGACCAACATCTTCATAGCTACAAAGCCTGCGAGATTTAAAGGTTGACACAGGCATCACCTAAAACTGCAAAAGCTGTCTACCCTAACGAAACAAACTTTATTCTTAGACTACAGAAGGATGATTCTAGCTCAGTGGTCCATGTGCTGAAGACACAGCTTCTGGTATATTTCACGCATGCGCGAGGAAAAGTCTTGACCGGAAGAGAAGTTGTCGCGTGAAAGGAGGTAGAAGAGAAAACAGTCAGGCTATTTGAGTGAAGGTGGGCGGCAAAGGCTCTCCCGATCACAACTGCAGGTACAAATTCAAACACAAGTGGGAAACTGTCCCAACCGACAGCGCTGCTGACCGAAAGAAGGAAGTCGTTACTTTGTGCTGTAGACTTTAGTTCGAAAACTCCTGCTGCTGCAACTCAGCTAACGTTAGCTTGATTGTTGCTAGTGGTAATATTGTTTGTAAACATTAAAAATTACTATGTGCTCTTGATTCAACTCAAGTCCGTCCTCTGGCCCCATCGTCACTTGGTCAAAATGGCATGGGTCAGAGCTGGGTGTGTTTTTAGAGGAAGAGGGCGTGTTCGATGCATTAGTTTGATAAACTAATATGTTTCCCCTGATTACTTCACAGATGTCAAGCTATGAGCTGAAACCAGTGGACGGTGGGAATGTAGTGCACCTACCGGAGGGTGAAACTGTCCTTGGCAGAGGTCCTTTGTTTGGAGTAAGTTTTTAGACTTCAAGCAGGCCAAATCTGCACCTTTTACTTTGCAGTAGTGTGCGGTATTCTGACTTCAATATCAGTAGCGTTTTATTCATCCAACTTGTTATTTTTTTTCATTGCAGCTATTGCAGTTAAAACTGTATGCATGTTTGGCTTAGATTTTTCTGCAGCTGAGGGAGGAATTATGTATGGAGTTATAAATGCTATTCCTCTTAAAAGTCCACAAAGTAGTTATGAGAAGATAGCCTATAATTAATCTCAGAGCATATTCCTGTATGCAGGTTATAGCAACTAATACACTCGAACCTGTGTCCCTAAGAAACGTTTTTTCAGGGCTGTCCAGGGAATGGTTTCCATACCTCACTCTAGTTTCCAACACACACACACACACACACACACACACACACACACACATTACATACTTCTCATTACAATCCATGTTGCACAATACAGTGAATGTACTTTACACCCAGCCCATGTGTTTTTATTGACCTATTTGTTTATTATGGAAATATGCCAATGGGTATATTGTTACTATTGTAATGAAAAAAAATCCTCCCTGTCCGTATACTGACACAAGTATGTCAGTAGATGTCAGCAACAAGCTACTGTCAAGTTTTGCGGTGCACATCAAGAGTGTAGCAGTGTCCCTGTGGAGGAGTGTGTGTGTGTGTGTGTGTGTGCGCGCTCTGTTTTAATAGCGATTGATAATCTCTAACACCTATCAAAAGGCAAATCCGTTGTATATGCATGTGTACTCGGCCAATAAAACCTGATTCTGATTTCTAACAAAAGTCTTCAATTAACGTATGTACATCAGTGCCTTATACATGTGTCCATAAACTAATGTTGTGTTTTAAACATTTATTAAACAGAGTATTGTCTGACTAGCTTATGTACAGCCACAGGGAGTGGGAACGGTTTTACCTCTTCTCCAGCGCATTTAAAACAACGACTTCTCAACTATGGTGAAAACAACACACTTAAGATATATCCTGTATACCTGTGTACCTAATATAACCAGGCAAGATATATCCATAACACGATAAAGCAAGATATTGGATAGACCCCGTATGTGTATCTTTGTGGTTTGTGCTCCCTGATTTTATAATTTCTTTTCCAGGTGAATGACAAAAGAGTTTCAAGGAATCATGGCGTGTTGGAGAATGCAGATGGAGTACTCCGCATTAAACCTGTACGTATTCCATTCCATGGCATCAATCATTTCAGCAATGCAATTGCTATGACATCAGCAAAGGCAATGCAAGACAACACAAGCAATACAAAGACTAAGTGTTTCTGCCATTAGTATTTTTGTTATGTAGTAGGTAGGTCACACATGCATACATGTGGAGTAAACGCAGGCATTTTTAATGCTTGTTGTTAGTTCAAAAAATGCCATTTTGTGTAGCAAAGGCCCAAGCATTTAGCTCAGTTGCCACCACAACGCACACTATATGTGTGAGGCTGTGTATGGAGAGATTGAGTTAAAGATTTTATTTTCTTTCTTCGCACTTTCTTGTTTTAACAACACCCACTTTTGTCTCTAGCACTTGATTTTTTTCTATAAAGACACTCCAGCGAAAAAACACCATTCGCGAGCCTCCAGAACGTAACTTCGGTCATTTACAGAATGTCAGAAACAGACCTAACCCTAGTAAGCTAGTTACTTTGCCTCCCCCTTCACCCCAACTAATTTGAGATATACTGTATAATGTATATAAATTGCATGCATTCTTAATTTTGATTATACAATGTCATAAATTTGAAAGGTAAAACATAAAAAAAATGTACAATTAGAGTTTGTGAAAAGTGTCATTACCAATTGTTAATTGTTAAAAAAAATAATGTGCGGCCCAACTTAACTTGGTTTTGAAATGTGGCCCAAATAAAATTTTAATGGAATTCCCCTGGCCTATACATATGGCATTGATCGGTAGTTTGAGTTAC
Source organism: Limnothrissa miodon (assembly GCA_017657215.1). NCBI lineage: Eukaryota > Metazoa > Chordata > Actinopteri > Clupeiformes > Clupeidae > Limnothrissa > Limnothrissa miodon. Next base: position 160,450 of record JAGFZM010000524.1, on the reverse strand, counting down.
CGCCTCTTCTTTTCTACATGTTGCTGTCTTCATTTCAAAAATGTAGTTTAAAAAATGTCAAACTTTCTGAAAATCCTTCGGGGAAAAAAACCCGACTTGTTATTTTAACACAGTGATGATTTGTTGAAGACAAATTGCAGTATGTGTGTCTGTGTTTTTGGCCGTTTGTGTATGTGTGTATTGGGGCTAGCGGGTGTGATGCAGGAAGAGATGCCTCAGTCTTTCTGTCTGTCTGTCTATGTATGTGTATGTATGTGTCGCTTGCTGATAGCGTTTGGGTGTATGTGTCTGGGCGCAAGACTAATGCTTAAAAATGCTTTTAAAAAACGCCCTCTTTTTTTCTAGCTGTTCGTTTGTGTGTCTGTGTCTGTGTGAATGTATGTATCTCCATCTGCCAGCATTAGAGAGGATATATCTGGTTCTTCTATTAACGATATACCCACATCATTATACAAGAGACTCCACCTCTACCTGTGGCTCTACCTTTCACTACTGGGAACCTAATTTAGTTACGTGGAATTCTTGACGCAAACAATTCATTAATCATCAAACCAAGCTCACTGAAAGCTTACAGATGAGAGCAATTCAGGTTGTGCGTAGTTCTTTTCGTCTGCCGGCCTATCTCTCTTTCCAGTGGTGACATTAATAGTATCAATCCATCCTCTCCCAGACTCCGTTTTCTTGACCCTCTTCCCTGATCTGACCACCAGCAGATCTGCCTCTCATCATCATCTTCGATGTCTTCGTCTTCGTCTCTTTCGACCCCTCCTCTCCTCCTTTCTTTGAAGTCATGCACCCCAGTGTCCGTTCGCCATTCCTCCATATGAAACCACTTCTGGGTCATCAACATGATGCTATTCCCGGTATCCATGTCAAAATCTCTCTCTCTCTCTCTCTCTCTCTCTCTCTATTACTCTCTTACTCCCTCTCTTCTTTTTCCCTTTGCAATCAGTGGCCCCCTCTCCCCTCCCGTCCCTCAAACCAGCCCTGACCCAGAAATAGTAGGAAACCTTTTAAACACAGCGAGGCCCCAGCTAAAGGGCTTGTAACCAGATTTTTATAGGCTCGCTCAGTGTCTCCGTAATGCAATTTGGCCCTGTTGTTTGTTTTGAGATGTATATGGGTGTTTATGTATGAGAGGCCATTTACGACTGCTTTGTGCATTTGTGGAAATGTTGCTTCCCACCACCCCCACCTTTCAGTCCATTTGCGTTTTTAAGGCTTTTTCCATCTTTCGCAAATGCAATCGACTAATGTACTTGGGTTGTGTGTCTATTACTAGCCACAATTAATCGTACTTAAAACAACCCTTGTAAGGTCACTCGAGAAGTCAACAGTACACTGTTTTTTTTTTTGTTTGTTTAGCACAGTGGTGAAGAGTCTGGGGGAAAAAAAACAAGCAATCAACTTTGACATTCACTTGTCTGTGTGTTTTTTTAAAGCTAGTTATTTCTTAATTAGTCAATTAAAGCACACAGATGCCACAAAACCCATCGCCAAGCCTCTTGACCTTTTCTGCGATTGGTTTGTCAATGGTGCAGAGTCACAGGTGGTCAGGTGGGTGTGAATAATTTCTTTGTTTCGTTTATCTTGCTAGTGCCGTGTCTTGCTACCCTGTTAAAAGTGATGGCAACAAACAGCAATGTCAAACACTCAAAGCAAGAGGTGATGGACTCACACTAGCCACTTTCCGAACCTGTTAATTTCAGTCTCATCTATGTAAAAGCCTTAGCAATGAACCATGTTAAATGGCCAGCTCAGGGGTTGGGTCAGCCTCTCTTTCCTACTTGTCATGGCTTCAGGTTTAAAACAGAAGTGTTGACGGGTTCTGAGTAGAGCATAGCTGAAGCGCTCTTGAGCAAGGCTGGTAACGGCTCACCTCTCAGTGCTCCCTGGTGCTGATTTGTGTTTTTTTTTTTTTTTTGTTTTTTTTTTTAGATTAATTCAACTTTATTGTCATTACACATGTATAAATACAGGACAACGAAATGCAGTTTAGCATCGAATCAGAAGTGCAAAGAGTAGCAAGTGCAGAATATACAATATAAAGTGTAGTGTATATATATACAGTATGTACAGTTTAGACAGTTAAGATATACTGTACATACTGTTGGCCAAGCTACTGCTGCTGTGAGCTCATGCCCTGAACATGTAGTGTATGGGAAAGTTGCCACTTTACCGTCACGACTGTAGCAGGAACCCCATTGCTCCAAATGCCGTGTGGGTTTTACTTATTCTCACTTGGAATTAATACAGAGACTAGATTTCTCTCACTGGACGTAAGTATATGTTTATGTAGTATATTCAATTTGATTCAATTTTATTTGTATAGCACTTTATACAAAATACATGTCTCGTAGCATTTCACAACAAAGAGCATTAATGAGCAACAGGGGCAAGGAAAAGCTCCCTATCATTTTTTTAACGATCTAGTGTATATATAATATATCATTTTATACTATAACAGATGTTCAGTTATGTAAGTTGAGAGATTTTACATTTAACAGATGCGACGGCGGTGGCAATAGCGATTTGTAGAGTCTTCTTTTTCTTAATGAAAATTGTTAGGCGGCCGGTGTTATTAATAGGCTGCTTGATCGCAGAGAGCTGCAGCTGAGACTCCAGCAACGGCGGGCTCGGGGGAGCGAGATTATTCTTATGCCGTTGGCTGTGGCCACCGACGGCCTCCTTCGGTTAATAAGTGGCTGTGAGGGCAGAAAGCCTTCTGCTGCTCTCCTGTTCCTCCCCACCTTTCTCTCCTCTCCTCTCCCTCTCTTCTCTTCTATTCTCTCTCTCTCTCCCCTCTATTCTCCTCACCTCTCTCTCTCTTCTTTTCTCCCCTCCTCTTTTCTTCTCTCCTCTCTCCTCTCCCTTTCTCCTCACCTCTCTTTTTTTCTCCTCTCCTCTCCCATACTCCTCCCTCTCCTTTCCCCTCCTCCCACTCTTCTCTCCTCCCCTCTCCTGCCCACAATGTCACTAACAATTCTTTTTATAGCCAGGGCTCCTCCATAAATGTGCATTGTTGAAAATGGCTTCAGAAACTGATATTTGCAAATGCACTGCCATGGCTGGAGCTCTGGGGCACAGCCTTCTTCTGCTGGTGGCCTTTGTCACGTCAAACAGGGCGGCATTGAGTGAACTACAAGGTGTTATTCAGGTGTCAAACACAAAGACTGTAGAACACTTCTAAGAGGTTCTCAACAGTTGTGATTTCCTCTCTTTGCTGTCACAGTGGCTGTTTTTTTTTGGATGGCATTCTGTCCTTCTCAATAATGAACAAAAGACAAGACAAAGAACACACTGGAAGGCTGCAAACAGCAGAACAATAGCTGGCTACGGTGCCCATTGATTGCTGGTTGTTTATGCTGAAAGTTATTGTTGCAATTTCATTGCTTGAAATGACAAGTTATTCTTCTCTCAATAAAAGATTGAATTCACTTTCATTTTTATTTTTTCTCAGTAATCCTGGCCAGCTCTAGTTTTTAAAGTCTCTATTTAGATTTGTTATATTGTTTTTTCTAATGCAGAAAACATCTGTATAGTTAACCAATACATAATTGAATTATCTTGTGAAATATGCAGATGTAAATTTGAAGCAAAAAGCCTGTTGACATTGACATGGTCATTATACCTTTATAGTGGCCATTAGACAGAACCAATGTTTGGAAGACCCTTACACAGAACCTTTAACAGAATTTTGAAGAACTGTATAACAAATCTGTGTGTGTGTGTGTGTCTGTGTGCGCACATTTATTCATAGATATAAAACAAAATTGGTGGCAGTCAGATTCACGTTTTTTTCGGTCTCCTCCACATAGACCCACTTGAACCCGTGCTTCATCCAGTCGTCCCTGGAGGCCACCCCTCAGCCCCTGCAGAAGGGCCAGTGGCATCCCCTGGGCCACGGGGACCTGTTCTCCCTCCTGCCGGGGAAATACATCTACCGGGTGGAGGGCCTAAGGGGGACGCAGAGGGAGGCAGAGGACGAGAGCACTCTCAGGTGAGCTGGCGAGAGCGTCCATATTTGCTCCTGTATATCATTATCAAATAATATAAAAATAATTTTAATTCAAATCAATTCATAGGATCCTGCCTTTGAATGAACCTTCATTTTGAAGGCAGTGTAGATGTTTCTTTAATCCAGCTGTTGGTATCTTGGCGATGGTGTCTCGACAATAAAATAAACCAGACCATTAAATTTCGCTATGTTGTCGAAAAGCATTGCGTGTGAAGCATAGTAGAGTATAACACATGCTGTATCGAAGCTTGTGTTAGAGTGGAGAGATCACGAGACATGACGTCTGGCTTGACTTGACTTGACTTAAAGGCTTCTTTCCTGAGCGACTACTTTTAAATATTATGTGATTTCGCCGGGAGATCTTGACTATAAATTAGGATATTCGGATCGGACATTTGTACAAATATTGACAAAATATATGGATCGGCTACTGGAAAGTACGGCGGATCTATGGGGCTAATCCATGGGGCCAATCCATGTACCAAATCCATGTAAGTTGATCTGCAATGTGTTCCGTCCATTGACTGTATATATAGTCAATGGTTCCGTCTCGCTTCCATATCCTTTTGCACACAACCAGTATGGAGAAAGAGCGAAGTAAAATTAGAATTAGAATTAAAATTTGAATTAGAATACTTATTATTGGCCAAGAGTATGTAAACACACAAGGAATTTAGTCTCTGCATTTGACCCAGTCGTGAATTAGTAAATCACAGCACACAGTAAAATCAAACGGGCTACCCTTCGGTTAAGCTTGAAGTCCTTACCAGTAGGTCACTGCTGCCTATAAATAAGGAGGTGAACACAATTGCATCTATAGCGCTAATACTGTTTGCGTCCCTTATTTTATTTCCAACTTACTGTTTGCTAAAATATTTATGTTTACAGTTTTTATTAGTGGTTCAGCTGGCTTTCACTCAGAATTTTACTTTTGTGTATCAATAAAAATAGTGGTTCATTACATTTAAATCTATGATTTTTGCTTCCCTTCATCTTGGGACTGTGAAGGTAGAATAGGAATATTGAAGTCGGGCCAGGTGCTGTCCATAAAGCAAGGATTACAATTTGTAAATTGTTTTGGATCAGTATTAGCAGAGAATTTTCAATATGGGGAGAACGATCACTCTCAGAATCCGTGTGGTACTGCAACGAGAGGGCGCTCCCGAGCAAGTGAATTAGCTAAATGCTAGCATGTTGCGTGGAAAGCGGCCCATCCTATGAAAAGCAGAAAGGACTTGAGTGACTTTTTATTTCATTTCTAGTGGAAAATCTATACTCAGGTAGCTACTACCACAACATACATTAAGAAATTAAGTTCGAGTTTTAGTCGCTTAGCTCCATAGACCACAATTCATTTTTCACTTGCTCAACAACAAAACTAGCGGAATTTCAATAGATTGCAGGCAGTTAATAGAGAGTTGACCGGCTCTCCGTAAACAGGCTCTGGTATTAGACATTGACTGTTACACACCCAAAAAAATCTGAATTGGTATGGGAGCTGGATTGGTACATCCTTACTGCAGAGGTATCTTATTAAGAATACACGCTCATGAGTTTTTGTCAGTGGGTGGAGACAGTTCTTGAGAAGTTTTTCCTTTTTTTTCTGGTGAACTACAATCGTGCGTTATTCTAACAGTGCAGACAAACAAGAGGAGGAGGTTACCATAATGTTACTTTCGGTGATAAGAACACTTGATTTTTCTTATTTCCAGTACTCACAGGATGTGGCACAGGTCAAGACTTCATAGTGTGTTGTTATATTGAATCATTTTGCAACCCATTTGCTGAAAATCTTCAAAGTTTCACACAAGCTCATCTTGCCGTCACTACCTCCCCGTTTCAGACATACTGGATGTCCCAATATGTGTTGAACCTAGAGAATAACAGCTCTGAGGACTAGGTGTTAAGAGATATCAGTGAGGATGTGCGTGTGTGTGTGTGTGTGTATGTGTGGGTCGGTGTGTGTGTCTGTGGGCTGGGCATGGGGGGTTGACTTTATCCATCGGTACTTTCCCATTACAAACTCCCCTATGTCTTGTCTTTCAACCATATATGACGTGGAGACTCCCCTGTATCGACATTGTGATAAATAGTGTTATTGTGAGTGTGTTCTTCCCCCAGGCTAGTGACAAGTCCAGCCAGTGTTACAGACAAACAGACAGTTCAGACCCTGGTGGTAAATATGAAGCAATCGATCTGATGGAAAACATAACCACGTTGTTTTACACAACAGGCGCTGTTGTGTTAAGAACATTTCTGGTTAAAAATGATTTGTCAGACTGCTAAAAACACTTAAGATCTGTCAGTTCATAAAGGGAGCAAATGGAAATGTGCACTTGTCATCAAAGGTTTTGTGTAGTTCAACTGTTCTGGTCTGAGAGTGTTGATCTGTGTTGGGAGGAGCTATTTCTGTTCTATTCTATTCCTACTGGCTAATTTCAGGTCAGTAACAACGTATCATTACGTTTCCCTACAAGTGAGATACAAGTGCTGCTGTCTGTATTTTTGTGCAGTTTCAAGTGTTTGCCATTTGTGTCATTCTGTTCCATCTGCAATATTAAGCATTTTCAGTTTGTGTGGATGAGGAGTGATCAGCTTAGGATAGTCATTAGGGCTCGGGAATCAGAGGTGCCCAGGGCCTGATGGGACCGGATAATTTACAAAATGTTGAACCTGACCTGACCAGAAAATGTACAAAATATTGGATGTCATGACTATGATATTCACGTGTCCTTTTAACATGGCTGGCATAGTGCCACCACTTGTGTGGAATGTTTTTTTGTTGTTGTGATTTTTCACCTCTATCAGAATTATGGGTTCCATGGAATTGGGTGTATTTGTAGGCATCCAGACACCCATTATAACTCTCTGGCAGAGTGCCCCCTGCTGGCCACAGCGTTAAAATAAAACATATTAGTTTATTAACAGTACATTATCTAATATTACTGAATCAAACAGCAGGCCACTGTGTCAGAAATGTATGACGCTTAGGCTGAAAAATTCATTACATTAATTCCGTTTATCTGCATGTCAGTAAAACTGACACAGACACACACTCTCTGACACACACACACACACACACACACATTTTTATATGTGTATATACATATATATATATATATATATATATATATATATATTGTATATATACAGTAAATGCACACTGTATGCGTGTCTTTCAACAGTGGTAAGTATATCCTGGGTAATTTATCTTTGCTGCTGGAAGATGCAACACGTGCAGCTGAATAGCGTAGGCAATCCTCTCATATGGTGGGACTCACTCTTGGCCCCCTTGACCAGGCGTTCTCAAGGCATCTCAGTCTCACGCGGTATGATTGCGGACACCATCGTGAAATTAGGTCAGCAAGAGAAAGTTCTAGATCAAATTGCCAAATTTAGTCATGTTAGGGTTTTTTTTTCCCCCGTCTCTCTCTCTCTCTCTCTAACATTTTTTTTAATATAATTTTTTACTTGTCCCGTAAGTGTTGCCAGAGGAAACAGAGATGTAGACGAACACAAACAGCGCCAGATGAACACACACAGACAGAGACACAGACGCATACACACACACACACACTGATAGTGACCCAGACACAAACAGCCATGTAGGCCGTCATATGGGATGGCATGGGTTGGCTGAAGAGGAGGGCAGTGATGTTGTGGGCTGTTGTGCGATGATTCAGCTGATCGTGACTAATTGATTTTGAATGCCCATCATCTGCATCTATTTCCAAGTCCGACTTTCATCTGTTGCAGCAGCCCGGGGAGGGTGTGTTAGAAGGGCACCAAGAGGGTGGGGGTGGGGGTGGGACTCGGCCTTGAATATCTTATGAGAGTCCTGTAATCAAAGTATGGAGGGAACACACAGGAACTTTCTCTCTCTCTCTCTCTCTCTTTCTCTCTCTCTCTCTTTCTCTTTCTTTCTTTCTTTCTTTCTTTCTGTCTTTCTGTCTCTGACTTTCTCTGTCAACTGTAAACGCCCATAGGGTCGACCCAAAACATCCCAACCCCTCCTCCCTCTTTCCCCTCAAAGACCAGAATGGGGCCCAGATGAGGGCCCTCTCTCCTTCCACACTTGTGTGTGTGTGTGTGTGTGTGTGTGCGCGCGCGCGCTTCTCTCTCCTTCCCCCATCTCTCTGTGCCTCCACTCATAGTAGTGATGGTGGCCAAGCAATGCAGCCAACCCAGAGACATCTGAGTGGGAGAGAATGGGGGCTCAGCACTTCAGAAAGAGGCACATCTGGAGTGTGTGTGTGTGTGTGTGTGTGTGTATGTGCTTCTCTAGCATGAGACATTTATTTATCTGAGCATGCACATGTATTGAAAATTCTAAAGAGTGGCAGGTGTGCCAGATAGGGTCATTGTACACACACACACACACACACACACACACACACACACATACACTGTGGTCTCTATGTAAATTCTGGGATGCACTTCTAATTTCAGCTCTATAGCTGCCTATTTTGTCTGAATTAAAAAAAAATGATGAAGCAATTAATATTTATTATCATTCAAAAAATGAGATATCGATTTCTAATTTTGTACATCGATCTTTTGTCCACAGTATGTCTGCTCAATACATGTGCACATTTCTCGCCTTAGGTTGGATTTTCCCATGCGGAGAAAGTATAGTAAACTCTATGAACACGCCTGCTAATTTAACTTTGGGCTTCTGTTTGCTTGAGTATGGGTACGCTCTATATGTTAGCAACCACTCCTGTTGAATAAAGAATCAGGAATCATTATGGAATCAGGAGTCATTATAGGCTCGTTATTATAGAAAGACATTAACACCTTACCTGACAATGTCACTGCAGTTGGTCAAGGAGTTATGGTGTTATTAGACTGAGTGTGTGTGTTCTGAAAAACCCTTGATACGCTGATCACAGGAGAAGTCAATGAAAACTCCTGTAATTAAAGACCTGTTAGGTCAGGGGTAAACAACAACACGATCAATGGGTGTAGAAGGACACAAGACACGAGACGCATGAATGTGAAATGTGTTTTTGTTTTTTAAAGTGTTAACCATTATAACATATTTATTACTACTTAATAATTGTTTAGTGATAAGTAGGGTGCTAGTAGGATTCTATCTTCAGATTAAGAATGAGGTTGAGTCACAAACCTGGAGGAAGTGGTCAACTGTTCAATGGAGGAGACCCATAGTCTCGTTCACCACTTGAAATACTCCATTGATCTGCCTCGAGCATAGATCTCAAGATCACATCCCATGAAAATGTCTGAGAGGCAGCATTTTGTTCTTTGATGTACACATATGCCGCTTTTTCTTTAATCTTGTGTACTGGGATACTATTAAGATATCTAGACACCATTTCACTTTATTACGTTGTGTTTTATGGGATATATTTTTCTCTTCTTCACACATGTGTGCATTTATTGGGTCAGGTTCAAATTTTTATGCCAATTCATGTGAGTCCAATTGGAAGATATTCAAGACTTATTGCTGTACTTCAAACATAAGTAATTAAACCTGTCTACAAATCACTAGTTAAATGAAAGTTAATTTTTGAAAGACTTTTTTGGGGCTTTTTTTGCATGGATAGTAGGACAGTGCAGTAGGACTGAACGATTCGGGTAGAAAGAAAAAAACTAATCACTTTTTTTTTTTTTGGCCTGGCTTCTGCTACAGAGTATCTCAATCTCAGATTGAGCTTGTTCAGGATACCTAGCTATCAACGCCCTCTTCTCCGGTACAATATGAAGTTCTGAAGGAGTTTGTGTTGTTTTCTCAGGAACAGCCAAAATCTAGGCGAGGAGAGCCGAGGTCAGAGTAATGGAGAAGAGGCAGTATGGGAGAAAGCAATGACTTCCTGCCCGGCACTGCCACCAGCCAACGAGGATCCGAAAAGCTCCTTCGCCTCAGGCCAAGAGGGTCCCTTGGTGAGCCCGCAGTCCACGCTGGTGATGAGCCTAGATAACAAGCCCTCAGTAGAACTTTCTCCTCCCAGCTCCCCGACTGGAGGCCTGGTAAGCCTGATAACTATGCAGTAACGCATAACCATTAAAAAAAAAAGACCTAATCCCAATTTTTTTTTTTTACCTCTGTTTACCTCAATCTCAGATTGCGCCTGGTCAGGATACCTTGCTCTCATCTCCCGGTGTTCTGAACCGGGATTAACAAATGTAGATCATATTCAATTCACTTCCATTTTAGTTGTATAGCGCATTTTAGAAAAGGCATGTCTCAAAGTGCTTAACACAAAGAGCACCAATGAGCAGCAGGGGCAAGGAAAAACTCCCTAGCATCGTTTTTTTGTTTTTACTTGTTATGGTAAAGGAAGAAACCTTGGGCAGTTCCGACGGCTCAAGGGGCTAACCCAACAGCCGAGGGCAGGTTTTCAGTCTCTCAGATGGTGATACGTTCACCATTAGTCCATTAGGCACATATCATAAGACAATTGTGGGGTTAAGATCATATTCATTCTGGTTTTGGCCGTTAATCCTAGCTTCAGTTCAACAATCTTTGCCTGTGAAGATTGTCATTCACCCAGGTCATGGTAGTCATAGTGTTTAGTTATACGCATTGCAGATCTTTTGGAGCTTTAAGACGTTTCACTTTCTGTCCAGAAAGCTTAACCAGTTCTAACTGGAAATGTATTTCAGTATTCTCTGTAGAATATTATAGACCAGTTTAGGCGTTGTTTGCACACTCCTGTGGCATCAGGCTAGATCAGCACCTCCCCCTCTGCATCATGAAAGATATCCATCTTATTGATGTACTGAATTAATGAATAAATTCATATCCTTGTTAGCTCAATGAATTAATGAATGATTTTTTTTTTCCTTAGCTTAATCAATTAATGTATGCTTTCATATCCTTGTGAGCAAGTTTCCAGTTACTAGCTTCATTAGTTGAAACTGTAATTTTGCCCATTTCAATGTCATTCTTTTATTGTATCACATACTGAATCAAGGTCATGGCAATATTTTTAATCTTGTGTGATTGTGGTTGATATTTTTAATCTTGTGTGATTGTGGTTGAATAGGGGCATTTGTTTATAGCAACTCAGTTGAATAGTGGATGCTGTTTATGCCTTAAATATTCAACAGGCATTTAGTGTCTGGTTGAGACTCAAGAGCCTTTTGTCACCAATCAACATTCAGTATTCCGGGCTCACCAGAGCGCTTTACTATACCATATATGTGTGTGTGTACGGCATAAATATACCATATTGTACGTCAGACTGCAAAGTGGACCTCAACCATTTCTTCGAGATAAACGTCTGGACTGTGTGTTGTTTCGTTATGGTTAGGCCACTTACAAAATGCAAAAAGAAAGGAGATGATCTAAAAATAGGAATAAGGACGCAGACGAGACCGGTGATGTTTCTCTCTAGAGTGCAAGTGATTGATCCTAATTGCACTGATTTGCCCCCCTCCTCGAGACCCCGTATGGTGTGCGCAAGCTATGATTTACATCACGCTTTTAGCCTAAATCATCTCACAGCGTGGGCCTTATGATCCGATGACCCGGAATGGCGTCCGGGGAGTCCACTGGCTTGGCATCTCCATGTACAAACAGCTCTTCCCATGAATTGATTTCCAGAGAAGCAAGTGCTGAGAACCCTTCACGCTCCCACCAGTGGTGTAAGCCCCTCTCCTAGTCCTTGAGCCAGACCTGTCAGGGCTATAAGTGCCATTGTGTTTCTTGGCCAGGTGGGCCACCCTTAGAGAAGCAAAATGTCAAGTATAAATTTGTCAACAAGTCGTCAGGGAACAATGATCTGAATTTTGGCCTGTATCGTAAGTGTAAAGAAGTTAAACAGAAGTTAAACATTTTCTGGAAGCTTGCACCCTGGTGATTGTGGCCCGAAACGTCACATATTTTTTGTGGATGGCAGATTTAGATATTTTAAGAAAGTAGTGTATTCAGTGGCAGCTGTGGCCAGCTGGTTTTCAAGCTTACAATTGGGTAAATGCAAAGATCAAATTTTCATCACAGGATCCAAAAGACTATAGTATAGTATAGTATAGTAAGACTTATATACTATACTTATTCTACACTAGAAAAGCTGCCTTAGAAAAAAAAGGTTTTGTCGTAATGTAATGAAATAATTTAAAGTAATTCTTTCATAGGCTTCTAATGGGCAGGAAGAGGGGGGGGGGGGGCACCAACACAATGTTATCACTGATTTTCAAACTCTAAGGTTCTAGAAAATGTTTGTTTCAAAAAATCACTATGTGTCATATGGCATAGGATTATCTGTTCTCAGAGGGAGGTTGACTTCCACGAAAGGCGGCCACTGAGTTCTGTGTCACCTTTAATAAGTGGCAGTGTGGTGGAGCCATTCTGATTGGCAATGAAGACAGTAAGCGACTCGATTGAATCCAATCTTAAAATCCAAATCTAATCTAAAAGTCTGCCACCTACTGTTCTCACTTTAAGTTCCTCACAGTTGGATTGGATATGTTGTGTTGTGTATTGTGCACAGTATCCCTATTGGGTTTTATTTCCCTTTACTGATTATCATGGCTTTGGGCCATCAGACATTGATAACAAATAGCACATAATATAAACTTGTTTTATACTCTTTAGCCATCGATAAAGTATGCAAGGCTCATACCGTACGCCGACGACCCGGGTTCGATTCCTGCCCCGTGGTCCTTTCCGGATCCCATCCCTGCTCTCTCTCCCTTCACTTCCTGTCTTTCTCCACTGTCCTGTCAAATAAAGGCAAAAAAAGCCCAAAAATATACTAAAAAAAAAGAAAACACATAGCCAACACCTTCTCCAGAACAACTTGAGCTGATGTTTATTAGGTAAATATTTTATTTAGTTTATGTAAATATATTGGGCTTAATGTGAGCCTATGTGGGGATGTGTTCAAATGACATGCAATATCATGAAATGCAATATAAAAGCATTTGTAACTGCAAACATTTTCCGGGAGAAATGGTGTATTTTCTGAAGGCATTCTCAGTAATGTCACTTTCACTCACGACTGTAAATGATTGCAGTTCTAAACCCGCGTGATTCAGTAATGATTCAGCAAATGATTCAGTTCTAAACCCACAAATGATTCAGTTAAGTATTAAACCCACATGTAGAACTGAAGGTAAAACGGTGTCTTGGGTCTCTGGGTTCCTCAGGCATCACGTGGTGGGGGGGAGACGGCTGAGGCCCAGCAGAGGACGAGGACCCTACCCGCATGGATGATGGCGGCCAGCGCCGGAGAGGGCAAGAGCCCAAGCACCCCCAAAGGTGCCATACACACACACACATACATACACAAGCATACTTACACACACATTAAAACACTGGTGCATACACACATACACACACACACATACACATATAATTATGTAAAAACATTCACATCCACGTAAACACACATGCACGTACTATACACCAAAGCTGTGGGAGTCGGAAGGAGGTTGACCACGGAGTGATTTACTAGCGGGCCTTTCTTAGTGCCGTTGCCTAGCAACAGTTAACAGTTAATCAGAGCCAAGCAGGTGTAATTTCGCAACAGGGGGCCAAATGACGTCGCTGACCAACACATCACCCTCGCCACCGTGAAGCTTGAGACAATAGCAGCAGACGATAGCAGCAAACATATATGTATTTTTTTTGTTTTGCTTTCACTCGTGCTATTAGGTACAAATAACATCTCACCATTGTATAACTCTGCTTGGCTGATGCGAAGAGTTGGGGTGTAGTCTCCTGTAGAACCTGAAAAACAGAATCATGAACCATGAGGAAGGATGATGGAAATTGAACTTCACATCAAAGTTTGACGTGCCAATATGATAAATTGTGTGGTCTGTATTGAAAGAGAAATTGCAAAAACGCACAGGCAAGTCCGTTTATGATACTCGTTTAATCCCGCCTAGTCCGCTTTCATCTTACATTGACCTTTTTTCGGCGTGGTGAATACCAATGTCTAATCCCCACCGTCGGGAGTTGGCCCTGGGGCCTGATGCAAGTCAGGCAAACATCAAGTCGTCAAGTTTACTGCTCAACTGTGGCACACGTCTTGCCATGTGATCTTGGGTTAAATTAAAAGGGGGTTCAATTAAAAACATGAAACACAAGGAAGCGAATGGGATGGGCCAGATAAACACCGGTGCCTTCCTCTCCTGACCGCTGCGAAATAACCTTAACTTGGCAGATAAGAGTCTTTTGCTTCGCAAAGAGTCTGGACACTGTCGATATGCATACATTTACTTGCTATCACTGGAAATTTGCAAACGGTCCCCAAACCTGTTGGTTTTGCCTTCAGTTCCTGTTGACTAATTGGTCTGCAGGATGTTCTTTAGTTCTTTGGCGTACAGTATAAGCAGAGATGCCCTACGGTCCCCACTGGCAACCCCCTTAAAACACCTCCAACAGCTAATTATCACACCTGTTAATGCCTTTTCTTATGCTTTTGTCATTGTTGAGTCCTCGCCAACACTAACCACCAGAAACACCTCCAACAGCTGTGTACCACAGAGACCTGCTAACACCTACCTTGTCTTGTCATTGTTGAGTTTGTGTGTGTGTGTGGATATTTACATCTGTTGCTTATAGGTCATAATGGTGAACTGCTGTATGTGTTATATGAACGGTCATGTGTAATACCTACCTTGGTTTCCCTTGCCCTCCTGAACATCAGATCTCTTTTAAAAAAGACATTTTTAGTTAATGAGCTTATTTGCACACATAAACTGGATTTCCTTCTTTTAACTGAAACTTGGCTGGACCAAGCCACAAATGCTACTATCCTTATTGAGTCTGCTCCCCCTAACTTTAAGTTCATGAGTGAATCGCGCATAGAAGGCAAAGGGGGAGGAATAGCAAAAATATTCAGAGACACTTTCCAATGCAATAAGACATCCCTGGGCGATTTTACATCATTTGAGTACTTAAGTGGACTTATAAAGTGCTCTCCTGACGTCCTGCTGCTGACTGTTTACAGACCGCCCAAGCTCTCTGTCAAATCATTTTTTGATGAATTTTGTGAACTGCTATCAGCTGTCTGCTTAGACTATGATTGCATTATCATATCTGGAGATTTTAATTTGCACATTGATAACACTGAAAATACAAGCACCAAAGAATTCATGCATCTGTTAGATACTTTTGATCTAACACAACATGTTAAAGGGCCAACTCACTCTCAAGGTCATACACTTGATCTTGTTATCACTAAAGGTCTTCATGTCTCCACCACTGTAGTGGATCTGGCACTATCTGATCATTATTGCATTTTCTTTGATGTCAAATTATCCCCTAATCTATGCACCAGATCCCTGGCTACTGAAAGGAGGACTATAAATGAAAATACGGCCAGACTCTTTGAACATGCCATATCACAAGCACTCTCACAGGCCCCAAGTCAACTTTCTGACTCTGCTGATGACCTGTTGACCAATTTTAATGCCAGAATGACACACATTATGGACAATATTGCACCATTAAAGCTTAAAAGAATTGTGGATAATAAGAAAACCCCATGGAAACAAAATCCAACAGTTAAACACCTCAAAAGAGAGTGTAGGAAGGCAGAAAGAAAATGGTGCAAAACCAACCTCCATATCCACTATCAAGTATGTAAAGGAATGTTAAAAAACTATAATCTTGAAATCTGTAAGGCAAGGCAATCATTTTTCTCTGAAATTATAAACAGGAATTTGAACAATGCTAGTGTGCTCTTCTCCACAGTTGAAAAGTTAACAAACCCCAAATCACAAATAGCACCTGAGTTTCTCACAACTGACAAATGCAACGAGTTTGCATGCTTTTTTAGAAGTAAGATTAATAACATCAGAATAAATATTACAACACAGTTGCAGACAGCCCAACAACCAGAGCCTATATCACCAAAGAGTATATCATGCTGTATGTCAACATTCAACTCCATTGATTACGATGTACTGGTGAAAACCGTCCAAGACCTCAGTTCTTCCACATGTGAAATGGACATTTTGCCAACCAGCTTCTTGAAATCTGTCCTCCACCTTGTAGCACCAGATCTGCTCCAGATTATAAATGCTTCTTTGGAGAATGGCATTTTCCCCAAGTTATTAAAACTAACTGAAAAAGAATACCCTGGATCAGTCAGCTCTTAACAACTATAGGCCAATATCCAATCTGCCATTTGTTGGGAAGATCATTGAAAAGATAGTTTTCAATCAACTAACTGTGTTTTTGTCCTCAAAAAATTGTCTTGATATATTTCAGTCTGGCTTTAGAGCCTATCACAGTACTGAGACTGCCCTCATTAAGGTTGTGAATGACATCCGTCTAAATACTGATGCAGGACAAACATCTGTTCTGGTGCTACTGGATCTCAGTGCTGCCTTCGACACTGTTGATCATGGCATACTACTACACCGGCTGGAACATTGGGTTGGTTTTACTGGTATAGTGATTAAGTGGCTAAAATCCTACTTAGAAGATAGAAGCTTCCTCGTTGCCATGGGTACCCATGCTTCAACACCAATGCCCCTGACCTGTGGAGTCCCCCAGGGGTCTATACTTGGACCTTTACTATTCAACCTGTATATGCTCCCACTTGGTCAGATTATCACTAACTACTCAATTTCTTACCATAGCTATGCTGATGACACCCAAATCTACATTTCATTGTCCCCTGATGACTACACCCCCCTTGAAGGTCTCTATCATTGTATTGAACAGATAAATGACTGGATGTCCTTTAATTTTCTACAGCTAAACAAAGACAAGACTGAGGTGATTATATTTGGAAACAAGAAGAAAAGAGCAAAGGTGGCCACTGCGCTCAATGCAAAGGGGTTCACAGCCAAAGAGACCGTTAAAAACCTTGGAGTCATCATTGATAGTGACCTTAACTTCAGCAGTCATATCAAATCAATCACTAAATCAGCATACTATCATTTAAAAAACATCTCTAAGCTGAGAGACCTAATGTCAAGTAAGGACCTTGAAAAACTCATTCATGCTTTTATCTCTAGCAGAGTTGACTACTGTTAACAGGCCTACCCAAAAAGACCATTAAGCCCCTTCAACTCATTCAAAATGCAGCTGCTAGGGTCCTTACAAGAACAAAAAGAACTGACCATATTACTCCAATTTTAAAATCCCTGCACTGGCTTCCTGTGAGTTTTAGAATTGATTTTAAAGCACTGTTACTTTTATTTAAATCTATGAATGGCAAAGGCCCTGTTTATATTTTAGACATGTGTCAGAAATGTACTCCACTGAGGTCTCTAAGATCTGTGGAAAAGAATCTGTTGATCAGACCCACTGTCAGAACAAAAATTGGTGAAGCAGCCTTTTCTTATTATGCTGTGCAGCTATGGAACCAACTTCCAGAAAATATAAAAAATGCACCTACCGTTGACAGTTTTAAATCAAGACTTAAGACCAAATTATTTTCTGATGCTTATTCCTAATGCCACCTGATTTTAATTATTTATCTGTTTTGGTTTTATGATTAATTTTCTCTTGTTCATTTTATGTTCATTTTTACCTGATTGTAATTATTTATCTATTGTGGTTTTATTATTAACTTTCTTTTAATGTTCATTTTTTACAAATATTTTAATTATTTGCATTTTTTATTTATTTTCTGTTAATGTTCATTTTACTATTTATTTTCTTAAATGATCATTTTACTTCATATATTTTATATTTCCTCTCCTCTTTTTTTCATCTATTTTATTCATCTTTTTATTATCAATTTTCTTTTAAAATCTCATTAATGTTCATTTTATTATTTATTTTCTTTAATGATCATTTTACTTCATATATTTTATATTTCCTCTTCTTTTTTTTCATCTATTTTATTCATCTTTGTATTATCAATTTTCTTTTAAATTCTCATTTTTAACACACACGTTTGTTGCCTTGTATTGTATTTTGTTTTGGTCTCTGTACAGCACATTGAGTTGCCACTGTGTATGAAATGCGCTTTATAAATAAAATTGCCTTGCCTTGCCTTGCCTAATATGTAATATCTGTAATATAAATGTGTAATATGAATGTGTAAATATGAATGGTCTAATCATGTGCTAAGGAGTTATGTGCAGAACTATTAGTTGACAAATTAAGCTAACGTTGAGTTTAGGGAGGACCATTGCTTTTTGTTGGGTCTAAATAGGAAACATCAAAGGTTTGTTTTGCGTGTTGATTCCTAATAGATCATTGAGCGAGTCAGTTAGCAGTAACGCACTTAATTAGGCCTCTGTTCTTTTAATCATTCAGCTGTTTCCTGAGATCACTGAATAGGCACAGTGCTACGAGAGCCAATCAGGAAGCACTCTCTCTCTCTCTCTCTCTCTATTATTTTCCTCTTTTTTGTCTCTCTTTTCTTTGATGTTTCCCTTTTAAAGCAAACATAAAACAACGATCATCCCCAAACTGTATCAATTTTCTTTTCATTTTTCTTTCTTTCTTTCCTTCTTTCTTTCTGTTCATCCTCTCTTCATCATCTGTATCTTTCTTTCTGTCTGCCTTGTTTACCTTTGCCCAGTGACCCAAAAAGGCACGGTTCGCTGTGTTTGTGCAGGTGCGCTGGGCGGATAAAGATCTTTGGGCCGTGGGCACACATTCTCTGTGTTTCTCTTTGGGCCTTTGAAAACAAGAAAAGATGACCAATAGACACACACACACACACACACACACAAACATAAATGCACAGGCATTGTTCCTCCTATCACTCTATTATATGCGCACACAGATAATTTACAGTAACTAAATGACATTATGCACACCGTCCCCTTCAACACACACACACACTGTTAGTGGGTCATGGATCTTCAGTAATCCATAGGCAAATACGGCCGGCTGTCTTATGCACGTTTTACGTACCTCCCGTGTGGTTCCCTCTCTTCAGGTGTTCTGTGTGCACGTACATACTTGGCTCCATTCAGCCTTCTCACTGAATCTCATTTTCCAGTGATGAAACCCAGCGCCCTGGGAGACAGGCTGGCCACAGATGTGTCCGCACGCAGCGTAAAGACAGCACAGTTGTTAGTTATGAATGGCGACAGACGCGCCTTGCCAAATATTGTCCTCTCTCACACCGTGATGAGCTGAGGAAAAAAAAAATCCACCGCTGCAATTGATGCTACCACCAATAGGCTGCTCATTCCGGCGTCTTCATTAAAAACACAGATGTGTTTGAGCAGGTGGGAAAACGGCTGTGCGGAATTGCTTATCGCTTCTGGGAAATTCCACAGAAAATTGATGGTTTTTTTCTTTGTGACATTCACAATGGCCGTAAATTACAGTAAAAATGGTGCAATTTCAGTATTTGTTATTTCTGTCTGCAGGCGATAATGGTACAAATTATTTTACTTAGTCATTCACATTGTACAAATGCCATGGCATTTTTATTGTCATTAAGGGTCTGACTGAAAGTCAGCAGAATAGGCTACTGTATATTATTTTCTCTGGAGCATTTATTTTATAATAATTGGTGTCAATCTTGTTTTCTGGTCTTTGATCGAACACAATGATTGGCTTCTGTGCACCCATTTCACTCATCAGTTAGGGCGTACTCACACTAGGTACAGTTTACCCGTACCGTCCTGGAGTACGGTTGTCTCTGGTTCCTGGTCTGGACTCACACTGCACAAATCTAACTGTACTTGGGCATGGTTGAGTTGCTGTGTTCTGGAATCTTAACATTTAGCGTGTTTTGTTACTATGACAACCGGGCACTCTAAATATTCTCGGAGATGAAATAGAATGTTATTGTTTATTCCCTCACAAGTGATTCTCCGTGGCGGGGTACGGTACAAAGCACTCACACTGATCAAACGAACCGGACTTCAGAGGTGAAGTGTACTTGGGTACGGTACGGATTGCCTAGTACTAGGGATGGGACGAAATATCGTTTGACGAAATATCGCGATACAAAACGTTACGAAACGCATTTCGAAAAAAAATTGGATTGCGGAATAAAGATAGATTGCACTGCTGATTTGTGTAGTATATAAATAATTTAGTGTATTATATGTGTGTGTATGGATATGGGGCAGACATACAGTCTATGGTGGCAGGGTGGCAGCACCATCTGCTGATCAAGCAGGGAAAAACTAAATGAAAAAAAATTATATGCGGGGAACGGTGCGTCAAGTCACAGCGCATGTTGCAACAACAACACCGCAGGCTACAGCGAGCTGACAAATATTAGCATTAGCACCAACTGCTTTGCCCCCAAACAGCCATTCCATGTTCTTTGATTTAGCAGTTTAAACCAACATTCCATTCACGTGCATTGAAAGCAGAGGCTACAAACAAGCAAAATGTCCGATATATTTTATATAACTTTCGATCTAAAATATGAATATTCATCAGATGAAGAACAGGAGAGGCAAGCACATACTGTAGATGCGCCCCGTTAAACCCCGACACGAAAGCACGAAAGTGAGGCAGCCTCATCTTGCAAATTAAGAGTAACTATTTGTTGCATAGCAACCACACGCGTTCTGCGTTCTGTCTACTTCGCATAGCGGAGGAACCGGGCTAAAAAAAACAATGGCAAATAATAAAATAAAAGCATTATCGCATGCTTATGCTTAAGTATCGATAATGCCTAAGTAATATATATATTTTTTTTCTTTTTTGATATTGTATCGTGACGTATCGTATCGTGACCCTGGCATATCGAGGTGCATCGTATCGTGAGTTTAAGTGTATCGTCCCATCCCTAGTGAGTATGCCCTTAGTGTTAAGTCCTTGTTCTCAAGATTCCTCCGGGATATGCCTGGCAAAGCCCTTGGGTGGGACTGCTCGCTTGTCCCTGTCGATTTATCGTGGCTCTTTGAGCATCTCTTTCTCTTTTTTTTTCTCTCTCAGAGAGATCTCTTGGTT
>JAGFZM010000524.1:122584-139519 GCA_017657215.1 Limnothrissa miodon | reverse complement strand
CCCCCCCCCCCCCCCAAGGTGCCATTTAGCAAACACTGTATTTTATGGCAGCGTAAATTTCCAGCCGCTGAATGTTCTACCCCCTCCCTTCCAGATGGTGTGACACGGCATGGCATGGCAGAGCGCTTGCGTGCGAACGGCTCTGCTGAGTACTGTCTTGTCAATACGAGCTACTAGCTTCCACACAGGCCTGTTACTCCCCTGCTGCTCCTAAGCATGATGAATCGAGTCAACGTAGAGCCTAGATGGACGTTCTCCTGGTTCCTGCCTCGCTGTGTCCGATTCTCTAATCTCAGTCTAAATCTAACTGAGCCATGCTTTATCTTTGTTTTGTTTGTTTTTTGTGTTTGTTGCTTGTGTTATGTTAGGAAAGCTGGGAAGAAGGGAAGTCAATGTAGTCATAACATAGCCTAATGAAGTGAAGTGAAGTCAATATAGATAGATAGATAGATAGATAGATAGATAGATACAAAGTCACACACAACATATACTACAGTGTACACAGGATGATAAGAAGCAGATCAACAAAACAACATGAGTAGTCATAACTTAGCCTAAATTCAACTGATCCATGTTTGTTTGCTTGATATGTATTTATTTATTTATTTATTATTTACTTTGTTTACATTTTGTTTGTTGTACTGTTTGAATATTTTTCAAGAGAGGCTGACAGAATACTCGCAGAATAAAAGCAACACTCAACATACAAACATAACTCAATAAGCGCCACCAACAACATAAATCCAAATTTGTTTGTCTAAACTGTTTATTTTTTCTTGTTTTTTTTTGTTTGTTTGTTTATTCAGGGGCTGGGAAGAGGGCTCCAGCGAAAACTGCAGCCGCAACCACAACACCAAAGCCCAAACCCAAATCCGCCTGCCAGACGACGTCCACAGCCTCTCCGATCCATGCCACGCCAAAGCGAGCCAGGTCCCGAGTCCTGTCCTCCGAAGAGGAAGATGAGGAAGGCCCAGCAAAGGAACAAGAAGACGAAAAGGAGGTGGTCCAGGTGGCCAAGCGGAGGAGGAAGAGGAGGAAAAGCAGTGGGGAAGATGACGGAGAGGAAGAGGAGAAGGAGGTGATGTTACGGGTCATGAGGGTGTGCGTGTTAGAGCCAAGTGCAGGCGGCATGGGGGGTGCGCTTATTTTTAGGGAGAGTGGTATTGAGCTGGTGAAAAGGAGAAGAGGAGGAGCTGGTGTTTGATATGTAAAAACAGCCTTTTAAAGTGGCTCCTGGCCTGTGAGTGGGTTTGCAGCGAATTAGCCTACACACACACACACACACACACACATGCGAGCACACATACATAGAACTCCTCTCTCACACATGAAAAGGCCTTTGCTTTTGTCAGAGGATCAGGTTCTTGAGGGACGAGCTCGGTTCTCCCGACTTGAAAAGGGTAAACAAATTGTTAGTCATGCAGACTCTAATCATAGTATCCTACATTGAACTAGTTTGATGTCCTGGATGCAGAATAGACAGAACTGGTGGTGAAGAAGTTAAGGAGCTCAGTTGAGCTTTTTGCAGTTTGCTAAGTGCCGGTTTCTTCGACTGCAATTGTCACAAGCTGAGCTGTTTTTCTCATTCCCACACACAACCAGGCAGTGCATTCCTCAAAGCCGGGTTCTTTGATCATACTCTCATGAATCGTACACAAAAAAATAAATAAATATCAGAGAGGGAAAGGGAAGTGTTCAGGCATTTTCACATTTGAAATATTCAACCTATTCCTTGCAGTCAAGCATTTTGAATGGCTTTGTTCCCTTTTGACTGTGTCCACCGGGCAAAAATCCAGCTGCTATTGCTTGCACACACATTGAGCCGACTGTAAAAACCCCACACAGATTGACCGCTGCCCTTGCCAATGCCTGTGCTGCTGATTCAACATGATCCAGCAGAATATTGGATCCAGGAGAATATTGACTTATTTGCTTATTAGCTATTCAGTTATCTATCGTTTTTTCCCGTTTATTAGTAAATCAGTTATCGGTTTCAGGTAATTAGTTAGCCAGTTATCTAGTTTTCTGTCGTTTTTTTTTCTTTTCCATTTATTAGGAACCCAGTTATCTATCGGTTTCAGGTAATTAGTGACCCTGTTATCTAGTGATCTGTTGGTTATGCCTAAATTAAAAGGTGTTACACACTTGTGCAACCAATTTAAAATGTTAGTTCTGTCTAGTTCTACCACCTCGAGTGTCACACTATATTATACTATGTAGTTCTATTCATTACACTAGCTTCTTGTTTCTGAGATATGTATGTTACCTGTATGTATGTGTGTGTATGTATGTATGTATGTATGTGTGTATTATTTAGGATATGCTACCTAAATGTCTCGTTTCACACTTCAGGCTGCCGCTGGTCTCCAAGCTGCCAGACCCTCCAGACGGGCAGCGCTGGCGCCGGACGGGATGAGCGAGGAGTCGGACAGCATGGAGGTGGAACAAGTCTGGGACAACGACAAGCTAGAGGAGGAGGAGGAGGAGGAAGAAAAGCGACCGGTGAAGGTGAAGAAAACCGGAGGAGCCCCAGGAGCCTCCTCATCCTCGTCCCGCGCAAACGCAGATGCAGGCGGATCGTCCGTCTCCAATCGGAACGGCGGTGAAACGTCGACGCGGAACGGACACCATGCGTCACGTCTGCCCAGCGAAGCCAAGGGCAAGGGAAACACTGCTGCTGCTGCTGCTGCTGCCGCCTCTGGAAAGAAGGCCAATAAAAGGACGGCGTGTCCATACGGCAGCTCCTGCTACAGGTACAGCTCCATCTGTCTCCTCCATCTCAATGCCCCCCCCCCCCCCCAGGCTTTCACTCTGAGTTACTGCAGAGACTCCGCCATATTGGTGGAGTCCTATTTACTGAAATGGGTTCTCCTTAATAGAATGGACTAATGGACTATAAGATACTTCCATCTGTACTTGGTGTTTGTGTGTCCTGGGCCTGTATTTGTGTGTGTGTGTGTGTGTGTGTGTGTTTGTGTTTGTGTGTGTGTGTGTGTGTGTGTGTTTTCATCCACCCCTGTCTTTGATTTCAAGGGACAGAACATGTGCTGTTAGTCCATTTATGTTTTCTGCTCGGCGGCCTCCTTTCTGCCTGTTATAAAGATCTGAGCGATCAATTTCAAAGCGGAGAGAGATAAAGCCGTGCTGTCTCTCTCTCTCTCGTTTTTCGTTCCAGCCTGAGATCCACTAAAGGTTATTCTGTAGAAAACCTGCATCTGAATAATATGAATCTGTTTGGTTCAGATTCATGGCTTATGAGACTGATGTAAGGGTACCATTTTATCTGGTGGGCCGGCCGTCACCACGAAAGCCCATCCACTCCATTGGCTTTAACTAATGGCTAAACACACTAGTAGTTGTATCTGCCACTTACATTGCTGTTTGTGTGTGTGTGTGTGTGTGTGTGTTTGCTTGCTAGGTTCAGTTTAAACCACCACCGATAGAAGTGTTAATCAACCATGCTCTTCAACTGAGGGGTCGACATTGCATTACAGTACTTGATTCTAGTCATCCCATTGAAGCCTGCCCAGAGAGACTCAATGAGTGATCTTCATTTGCAACACCTTGAACAAATCAAATTGGTTAAGGGAAAGACTTTATTTATTTTTTTGTTATGGTTGAGGAAATTTCACAAATGATTATTATTAACAGGTGACTCACCAAAGCGTTAGAGGAAAGAGTATTTACTCCCACAGCACGATTGCAATTTTTATCACAAATCATACTGTAAGATCTTTTTATTGTTTTTGAGTGGTCCGTGTTTGTTTTGGTCCTCCTAACCCATGGAGCTGGTGCGATACCGTGTACACCCGACAGTGACTCCCATCGGTCGGTTCCGGCTGGGACGCCAGGGAGATTTTGGGCTCATCCGAAATCAATTTCTTGTCCTTGACGATCGAGACCAAGTTGTTGCGCCGGCTCTTATAAGTTTTAATTAAGGTTGGAGGGCACGGTTATCCCCACAGCAATCACTCCGTCCACCTGTCTAATAGTCTAAGCTTTTATTTTTTTTATTTATTAGTGTTCAATTTATAACCCTCTGCCTGTTTCAATGCACTCGAAAGCCAAACTATACCAGGCATAATTGTTATTCAAAGAAGGTGTCTGAAAATGTATCCATTCCATGAGTATAGCAGGGTAGTGCGTTGAAGCACCTGATCTCTGTAATGCTGTCTGGCTTGATAGACTGAATTAGATAAAATCAAATTAGATTAGATTTTACTTTTATTAATACTATAGAAAAGCCAAGCACAACATAAGCAACAAATAGAACACCAAGATTATTTTGATATGTAAAGTTTATTTGTGATTTATGATGTGATGCAGATATTTGAACACAAATCATTGCACATGAAATGCATTTGGGATACTGGTGCTGGGATGATAGATGTTAAATGGTGGTTTGAGTTGGTAATGCGCTTCAAAACATGTTCCAAATTCCACATGAAGACTGTGAGGTCTATTACCCCTCTTAAGCCACTGTTTCTAGATCTTCTTTTTGTTCGGTCTCTGACATCTCTATTCGATTTCTGCCAAATATCGACTTCATCAGCCCAGCAGTACATACAGCTGTCGCTAGTTCTAACTGGGGGTTGCTATGGCTACATTGGAGGATTTTTTTTCACTTTGTGAAATCACTGTTTTCCTTAAACCAAATGCCACGTGATGTCATTTACAGTAAACCTCCCTCTGACAAGTGTTTCAATGAGACCAGATCACAATGTTTTCTAATGCTCGATAACTCATTCGTAACTTTGTTACATCTTGTCGGGCCGTTTAGCAAATTATGAGGCAACCAAAAAGGTGGAACTACTTTGTAAGAGTTATGGAGGACATTAAGTTATTTAAATATTCTGTGAAATTCAGGTGTTCTGCTCTAGACATCAGCGCTACACAGCGTACCTTTTTCAGGGTCCCTGATCCTGTGAATTTGGATTTCGGGGAGAGGCTCATCATGAAATATCTTACTTCAGCAATCTGCCATCATTGGTGTCTTCATTTTGTTTACCAATGTAACATGTGACTATCGGAAATGGCCAACCATCCTTTTGTGTTTTGTGGACGTTTCTATTTACACAGGAAAAACCCAATGCACTTCCAGGAGTGTAGTCACCCGGGAGACAGTGACTATGAGGAAGAGGCGGAGGAGGAAGTGGACGAGGAAGAGGACGACCGTCCGGAATGCCCCTATGGCACCGACTGCTACAGGTAAGACCAGACACAGCACACCTTAAAGGGATGGTATTGGGATTGACCAACCCAACCCACAGCACTCCTCATAGGGATGGTCTGCGATTAATTAACCCCACCCATAGCACTCCTTAAAGGAACGGTCTGGAGGGAAACCAACCTAGAGCATAGCACTCCGTAAAGGGATGTTGCATGGTTAATCACCCCAACCCACAGCTCACCTTCAAGGGATGGCCTGGGATAAATCAACCCAACTCAAGGTCTCTGTTATTGAGGTCAGAAAGTGTTGCCTTTTAGTCGGAACAAGAACGTTCACTGAGAGAAATGTGACTGAATTGTTCACCAGTGATTGAAGGCTATTGGTTTGCTGTAATTCGAAGCCAAACCAGATGTCTGAATGATAATTCATCAAACATTAGCAAAGGGATGACAGAGGGTCTGCTCCTTGACCACTCCTCACAGCTCACACAAAACCAGCAGCAACAACCAGCGGCCAGATTGCAATTACATCTCAAATCCACGGCAGAGAATTTGTCTTCAAATTAGAGCAAACCCCTTTAAATCACTTGTGACAAATTTGGTTTGAGCAGATTGAACCCTGTGATTAATTCCGAAGACGATCTCGTCCTTTCCTCTTCCCCGGGGAGTAGACTCTTCTCCTGTGCCGAGGCCCCAATCAGGGTTTGAAAATACAAGTGACATATTACTGTTTTGTGTGTGTGTGTGTGTGTGTGTGTGGGCAGGGGGTGACAGAGTAGTGTAATTAGACACACATCCCAGAGGGTCTCTTCACCAACGCACACAAGGTACAAAGTGTGCGTGCGAGTGTGTCCTGACTGTCAAATATTTTGGCAGTGTCCACATGGCACGTGCGTGTGTGTGCGCGTGTGTGTGAGTATGTGTATGTGTGCATTCATCATAATACACTTCACGCTTTATCTGTCTAGTCTAGTCCAGTTGTATTACCAAAGGTGTGTGTGTGTGTGAGAGAGAGAGAGAGAGAGAGAGAGAGAGAGAGAGAGAGAAAGCTCAGCATGCGTTCATTTGCACTCATGCTAAGCACGGAGTCATATATTTATACAGTATGTAGCATATATTTTTACAGTATTTTTACAGTTTAAAGTGTGTGTGTGTGTGTGTGTGTGTGTGTGTGCTGAGCAAGAGAGAAAGAGAGGATGTTACTTCAATGTTCTCTGTATTTTGCAGGAAAAATCCCCTACACAAGAAGGAGTACAAGCATACAAGGCCTCCAGGTCAGTCTCTTCCCCTCCATTCATCCCTTCTTCACTTTCTCTATTCTCTCTCCCTCTCTTTCCCTTCCTCACTCTTATTTCTCCCTCTGTCTTTCTCTCTCTCTCTCTCTGACTTTCTCTCCCCATCCATCACTAATCCCGTGGCCTCAGACTGATGCAGGGAAGTCTTGCCTATATCAGATTTGGATGACTTTTTATAGGTCAGGAGACGGGGCGCGCACACACACACACACACACACACACACACACTCGAGCTAATAAACGAGTGACGTGCCAGAGACGAGGGGCCACAAACGTCAAACCATCTATTTTAGGGAATGGATGTTTCCCCGTTTCTGAGTGCTGATTGGTTGCCTGGATGCTGATCAATCCCAAAGTCTTGTCTTGTATTGTTTTCTGCTGTGAATTTGTTGTGTGTTTGTGTTCGTGTCAATATTGTGTTCTGCTCTCAGCATGTCTTGTTTTGAGCTGTATAATGGATGAGTGTTTCTGTAGTAACACTTTATTTTAACACACACATATTCACCATTAATTTGCTGCTTACTAGCATAGTAGTAGCCTTAGTAATAACTATGAATAAGGGGTAATTAGGAGCTTATGTAGGGGGAATTCTTAGGTAATAGTCTAGTAAGGTCTTGCAGAATGAGGTATTAATTTGTGGTTTATAATGGCTAACAAATGGCTAGTATGCTACCAATATACATGCTAGTAAGCAGCAAAGTAATGGCGAATATGTGTGTCTTAAAATAAAGTGTTATCGTTTCTGTTTGTGTCAGAATTCTGTTCTTGTGTTGTGCTGTGTGGTGAGTCGTCATGTTTCTGTTTGTGTCCAAAAACATTCTGTTCTCTTGTCTTGTGTTGAGCTGTGTGGTGAAGTGTCATGTTTCTGTTTGTATGAAAATTCAGTTCTGTTCTCTCGCCTTGCGTTGATATGAGTGGTGAATGTGTACAAGTTTTTGTTCAATTTTGTGTTCTGTTCTCTTGTGCTGTGCCATACTGTGTTGTGCTGTGCTGTGCAGTTCTGTGTGTTGTTTGCCATGTAGTGTTGAGTATGCTGACGTAAAGCCGCTTTGAGTTTTTACTTTGACTTTTTTTTTTCTACTACTAATGGATTGTCACGTCTTATTGGGGTCTAGTGTGGTGCACACGTAGTGAGTGACTGGTCTCATTGTGGCGTGCTGAATGTGCTGATCCTGTGTTGGTGTTGCACTGTGTTGAACTTGCACAAGGCCGCAGTAGGTTGGTAGGCACAGGTAGCATTTGTGTGTGTGTGTGTGTGTGCGCGTGCGCATGTGTGTGTGAGGTGGGAGGGTGGTGTTTGTGTTTGTGTAGGGAGTGTGTGGGTGTGGGTGTGGGTGTGTGCTATCGGGGGGTAAGGTTTGTGTATGTGTGTGTGCATTCCCGAATGGTGGTTTAAGGAGAAGGGCTAAAATGCTACATTAATCAGACTGGAGCCGAAGGAGGCAGATCAAAGCTCAAACAGCCACTATGTTCTGATTAACATCAGGGCCCACTCGCCACACACACACACACACACACACACTCATCCCGTTCACTCGTGAGTGCCCATTGATCCTTTCCCTTCCTTCTTTCCTTCCCTCTATCCCTCCCTCCATCTCTCTTTCCTTCCGCGGGTCTTGCGTGTTGGCGACATGTCAATGACAGTGCCAAGGACGAGAGAGGGGAAAAAAGAAAGGGGGAGGAGAGGAAGAGGCGAAGTGAACGAAATAGAGGAAAAAAGTGGGAGCCGTTTGTTCCGAATGCAAACAGCCGCTGCTTGAACGCTTGTGTATTGCCGGGCAACCGTCAGCTCCGCTCAGCTTGCTCCATACTTAATGACACCCCTGAGCTTCGCTTTGTTAGCGCTCCAGAGCTGGGGAGACAAGGGTGAAGCAAGGTGAACGGGTCGATCAATCTTTACTCGTGCGGGGGCAGACGTGGCTGGCGTTCTGTGAGGAGGCCGTTGAGAGGTTAGAAGCGGGAGTCGCTGCTTGAAGTTCTAATTGACCATTTGCCCTCTGACTTCAGACACACAGAAATGCATACGTACATCCGTACCTTCATTCATGCATGCAGACACACAGATATACCGATTCAGACATACATACACACACATGCTTACATACATGCATATACATACATCACAACATACTGACATACATTGATACTGTACATACTTACTGGCATAGACAGAACAATGCAAAAAACAATGCAAAAATGAATGAATGAAGAAACAATTGGTAACATTTTGTTTGAGGGTTTCAATACAAGAGGCAAATGTATCCATCATCATAATTGACATGTAACATCGACACCATAATGATGCTTCAAAATGTCTGCATCAAGTGTTGTTCCTTTTTTTTTTTTTGTTTTACTGTCTGACCCCCAAACAGTGTCTGTCTCACGTGACACAAAAAAAGACCAATGTTTGATCACGACAGTCATGAGTTACATGTTCATGACTTATGTTCAAGATAACAGGATCAAGTCGCACTAATATAAAATACGAGTAATATTGTTGTTAAAATGTCATGTTTTAATGTTTTCATTATGTTATTGTAAGTGTGATGGGTAGCAGCGGTGTAGGACCAAATTGCACAAGCTGTGGCCTTGCCATTTTATTTTTTTAATTATTATTTAAAAGAAAATTAAATTCCAGACTCCTTAAGGGCCCTCCCCCAACTTGGAGCCCTGGTACCTCAGACACCCAGAGATGGGATGAAGGAGGGAGGGAGAGCGAGACAAAGAGGGAGTGAAAGAAGTGCATAGAGACGCTCGTCTGAGGAAAAGAGGATGTGGATGGAGGACTTTGTGTGTAACTTTGAAAGAGGAGGATTTAAAAAAGAGAAGGCTTGTATCTGTTCTCTTCTGCTGTCGCCTCTAAATTGTGTTTACACAGCGAGAACCAGAGGCTTTAAGAAAGGCCATTTCACAGCAGCAGCCCCAGCGCTTGGCTCCCGCTCCGACTGCGGGGAGGAGAGGAGAAGCGTGAAATCGCCCGCTTATGCCTGCCCTCACCGGCTCTCTCCACAGGCTGCCGCCGTCTCTGGTGGTCTCTCTTAAAAACACACACACATTTTATGCACAGTTCATTTTGGCCTGAGTTGTTTGCCTCTGTATGTGTAGTGAGGCCACTCCAACAGGCCGACTATTGCCAATTTAATTACAGTAGCCGGAGAAAAACATTTGACCTAAAACACACAGTATGTTCAAGCCTATTAGGCAGTAACATAATTAATAATTCACCAAAATGCATCAAATAAGACAGTAAGGTGGTAAATTGCGAACAGCTGTAAGTAAACTGGCAACTTACTAACGTCTCACTTTATAGTAACCAAGCATTAACTTCAGTGGGTGGTAACTAAAAGCTAACTAACTACTAATTTAATACAGCAACGCAGAAAGTAACTAACATCTCAGTCAAAACGTTGGTACTAAAAGTAGTAACTCACTTTTAGTAAGTAACTAACAGCTAACTAACAACTAACATCACAGGCTAAAGCCTGCGGTCAGCCTACTCTAGTCACAGAAAGCTTAATGTTTTCTCTTCCAACGTGTGTGTCCGTGTACCATGTTCATGGACACACACCATCAGACGTTGGTTGGACTGCCGCTAGTTTATACACATATCAATCATAAAAAAGTAATTTGTCTCTGTCTTGCTATCATTATGTTAATGTTTCTTGTTGAGACATGGCATGTCTTAATGACCGAGTTACATATGTTGTTTGCTTCCGAGAAACATTTGAGATTTCTACCAGCCAGTTGTTCTGTTAGCTTGTGAACTCATACCTGCTTACAAAGTAATGCCTGCCGGCAAAATGAATCTTGTTGAAATATAGTCACAGTCTGGTAATACTTCTACTGTATCCAAAACATCTGAGATTAATTATGAAGCTTACACTGTGAACTAGAATGTTGTTAATAATACTTCCACTGGGTCGCTAGGAGCCAAAATAAGGCCAACCAGCCTTACGCTCCCTGCATTTGTGGAGTCTTTGTTGTTTTGACAGTCTGCAAATCGAGGATGTCTCCTTCCTCCGGTACGCAGAGAATGTTGTACTGTAGAGGGCTCTGCATGTCTGCGTGCTGTCAGAGTTGGACAGCCATAAAGTAGAGCGCTCTTCATACAGTAAGTCTGGAGGAGTGTCATGCGCGTCATGCTCCGCTGAGCATGGGTTTGGGTGAGTGGGTGGGTGTGTAAGTGAGATGGGTGGGGTAGGGTGTAGGTGTGAGTGTGGTGGGGTAGATTGGTGTGAGTGTGTGTGGTAGGGTCGGGTGGTGGAAAGGCTGGCGCAGAGGCTGGAGGAGGTGGGTCGGTGACGGGAGACGGTGACTGATGGACCAGGGGGACGTTCCGGCACCCGTGGGAGTCTCTCAAGGCTGAGAAAGCATGATGGCAGTGGTCTGAGTTTGGCCGAAGAATACTGTGTGTGTGTGTGTGTGTGTGTGTGTGTGTGTGAAAGAGAGAGTGTGTGAGTGTGAGTGCTCACTCATGAGGATGTAAGTGTGTGTGCATGTGTGACTGTGTGTGAATTACTCTACCGTGTGTGTGTTTGTGTGTGTGGTTTACTCTAGTGTGTGTGGGTGTGTGTGTGTGTGTGTGTGTGTCTCTACCCTTTTGTCCTTGGCTGTTGGGAGTTTCTTCCTCCCTCGTGTTCCTGTTGTGCACCCATGAGTCTTGATGCACTCATCTAATTGTGTTCCAATGTGTGTGTGTGTGTGTGTGTGTGTGTGTGTGTGTGTGTGTGTGGGAGTCGCGCGTTCAATCAGGTGATTCATTCATGTGGCCTTTATTTAAAGCTGAACATCTTCTGCACAACCAACCATATAGTTGAGTGTAGATAGATAGATACTTTATTGATCCCCAAGTGTATACTTCTGAGAACATTTCTTTGTGTGTGTGTGTGTGTGTGTGTTTCAGCCATTGTCCTTCCCTCCCTTAAACCACTCTCTAAGCATATTCATGCGTGCACACACACACATATACACAAAAGCACACACACACATACACAAAAGCACATGCACATACACACAAAAAGCACAGAAACACACAACTTTGACCAGACCTTTTGTGTAGACCTTAGTCCACCACAGATCGAACAGAATTGGATTGAACTGATTCGAAATGAATTGAATTGGAGTGGTGGGCCTTTGGGCACCAAAGATCAACCTTGTTGAAAGTGTTTTTGTGTGTGTGTGCACTTGATTCTGTGTGTGTGTGTGTGTGTGTGTGTGTGCACGCGTATTTGTGTGTATGCTTGTCTCTCTGTTTGTGTGTGCACGCGTGTGTGCGTTTGTGTGCACTTGTGTGTGTGTGTGTGTGTGCGCGCACGCATGTGTGTGATCATTTTAAAAGAGAACATTCCGTCTTGAGTGCTAACCCTCACTCTGACTCAGATGAGTCATAGCCCACATGTGTGGAGATGGATTGTGGGCATGGACCTCATGCCTGAGTCAAGGCTCCTCACTGGTACTTAAAGAACACCACAGGAGCAGCTGGATGCTTTGAGACAGCACCTTGTGTTTCTCCCTGTGTTCTCTCATTTCACTCTCTCACTTTCTCTCTCTCTGTCTCTCTCTCTCTCTCTCTCTCTCTCTCTGGCCAGCTTTCTTGCACAATATTGATCTGTGATGGTAAGGATTTTCTGTTAGACTATTTAACTGTCAGTCTAAGCTAGTCTACACTTCAACAGTATTGCTGTACAGTCTACCAAAATATATATGTCCGATGCATAGTGTTGGCTGTCAGACCGCCTCGTTAGTCATCAGTCTGCCTGTGGAGTTCTGCTGCTAGTTGGACAGCTGTCATTCTAACCTGAATCAACACTTAAAAAAAATGTCCAAATGAGTGACATTTCACAGTTAGTAATTGATTAGTAATGACCAGTGTGAACATTCCATTTATTCAAAGCGAAAGAGCAGCAATTTTCATAACGTCAGATTTGATTAGAGAAAATGTGTTATTGAATTAGAGCCATATCCATAATATTAAAAGCAGCGGTTATCCTTTAGTGAATTCTACATTTACGGTACAGGAACCCACACACACACACACACACACACACACACACACACACACACATACACGCACACACACAGTCACACCCTTGACCTTGTCATTTGCAGGGGAGTCAGTGTTTCATCAGCTGTCCTGAACGTGGCTTTATCACCTGTTTGTGTCTTTTTGATGTGAGCATCCCCTCACCATCACAACTGGTCTCGGACTGTAGGAAAGAGAGTAACATGCTACTGCGCTCTTTGGAGAAAAAAAGAAAACCCACTCCCACCGCCAACTTCAAACATCTGTCACCAACTTGCAATTGTAGATGAAACCCATCTGATACTTAATGACACCTGTTAGAAATATTGAAGTGGGACACCGGGGCTGAAGGTGGTAAGGGAATAATTCTGCTTTTGATATCAAATGAGCAGTATGCACACCTTGGTAACACTTTATTTGAAGGGCTCTACATAAGGGTGACATAAGTATGTTTTAAACATGACATGACACGTATCATGACTATTAATGACCCTTCATTCATGTCCATGACTGTTGTCATCAAGTGTCATTCGGTTTTTGAAATGCAGACTGGGATGTAGACTTTACAAAAACCGAATGACACTTAATGACAGCAGTCTTAAACATGAATGAAGTGTCATTAATGTTTATGATGCGTGTCATGTCATGTTTGTGACAGGCTCATGTCACCCTTATGTAGACCCCTTCAAATAAAGTGTTACCCACACCTTTTGTGATGCTGAGGCACGCTAAACAGGGTAAGAGGGGTAAAGCACATACTCAGGTCTCATGTTTCAATGTAACCTTAAGAAAGCCCTCAGTGGCAAAAACATTGGTCATTAATGTCCATGACAAAATGTCACGTCATGTTTATGTCAGGTTAACAGGTTAACAAAAACGTTTGTGTCATTATCATGTCAATTGCCTCCAGTAAAGCGTAAGCAAAGACTTTTAAAAGTTAGGGCTGTTGTGGCTAGTGATATAGCTGTGTCTAACTGTTGCTATGGAACCCAGATGACTTATCTCTTTCTGTTCGTGTCACTCCCTGTCTCTGGCTGTCATGCCGCTTCGTTAGCCATCCGTCTGCCGGTGGAGTCCTGCTGCTAGTTGGACAGCTGTCAGTCTAACCTGAACCAACACTTAAAAAAAAATGTCCTTCAAACATTAAAGCCGTTGCTTCAAACAGCATTGTTTTATTTTATTTATTTGATCTATTTTGTATTTAGTTTTATTAATTTGATGTGTTGGGTAGAGATGGCTGAATTTGTATTAATGTCAGTATTTAGTATGGCATACCCTCTTACTTCTATCCAGAGAGCAAGTCTATTTTCGGCAATAAACAAGAAGTACGTTTCCAAATCCAACTTTAATATATTATTGTACTTTGAAATGTTACATTAGAACTAAAAACAAGTCAAGCCAAAACATTCAGGTTGGAGAATGATAAAAAAAAGTTATTACAAAATTCCATTCATATATTTTTGTGAATTTATTGCAAATTGACTCAAAGAGCTTTGAATCTGAACTCATACATGTAATTATAAGACTGATATCAGCGAGAGACCCATTGATTCCCTGATCAATCGATCAATCAATTGATCATTGATTCATCATTGATCAATACTGTCGTGTTCTGTGTTCTTCCCTCAGCCAGGGCCTCCCGACGGGACAAAGACGACGAGGACGAAGATGAGGACACGTATGACAACAGCTTCATCAACAACGACAGCGAGGAGGATATCGACGAGGACTCAGACTATGTTCCCGACGACTCCGGCGACAGCGGGAAGGAGGATGTGAAACGGCTACAGAAGGAGGCCAAGGCCTTCCTCCGACGGAAGAAATAAGTGTTTGGGGCTGTCACACACACTGCAAATGATTACACAGCTCGCCTATCGGATCAGGATCTCTATCAACGGAGTCCAAAGACATGGGTATAAGGACATTGACATGTACACGTCTTATTGATCATACTGAAGAAAGCTGCACTGATTGGTTGGTTGTCCCAGTACGGGGACAGTAATGCCTTCCTGTTGCTACTGGTGTGTTGAGGTGTCTGAACTATTATTGGCTGTAAAGTGGCAGACATTTTTTCATTAGCTGTTGAATTGACCGCGGAACAGTAGTTGATCTCGAAATCCTTCCGACAACCGTTAGCTAATAGGAGATTTAGTTCAGTTGTCATCATTAGCAGCGAGTGTGTGCTCTTGTAGTTGTGAGTCACGTAGCTGTGAAGTAGGAAAAAATAACAGGCTCACAGAATAAAAGAGAAGGAGAGTGGGGGAGAGAGAGAGAAGAAAAAGATGTCGGGGAATAGAAACACAAGAAGAAGAATGAAAGAAAAGCACCTAGCATTCTTGTCAGTCATGACCTACATATGGTAGAAGCCTCAGAGAGGATGACTCTGTCTGTGCTTGTCAACTGGGTGCAGCCAGCCCCCTTTCCAGAAGATTCTTTCATGTCTCTGGTCGCTGCCTTTGATACTCCATGCTCAAGAGTGAACCCAGGTTCCCCCTGTTGTGGAGATTTGGTGTCTGTGTGTGTGTGTGTGTGTGTGCTTGCCTGTTTGTGGGCAAGGGAGCTGCAGCTTCAGCCCAAACATACACTGTATTTGCAGGGAAGGATTTTAATCAGGCCAAGCAGTAGCTGACTGCTAAATGTGGATGTTATAATTGAACTTGGAGAGTTGAAATAGCTGTGAAAGTTTAAACCTGATACGTTGCCAGTCTTCTTGTCTTCCACTTGGACTCAGACTTCAGTCTGTTTGTTTGTTTGTTTTTTGTTGTTTTGTGTGGGTTGATGAATGGATGTATTTAGCTCTTTTTTTAACTAAAGATTCTTGTATTGTTTCTATTGCACAAATACAAAACACTTTCCTATAAACCATCTGTTTACCGTCTGTTTTATTCTTGTTTAATACAATGCTTTGAAAGCAATAGTTGCTCAGCACGTGATGACAGGCATTTTAATCATCATCATCCTATTATACCTATTATAGATCAAACAAAATTGTTCAGTGTAAGACCGAATGCTTTTTGTTGGAGTTTTGATCATAACAATTGCCATGTGTTTTGTTTACAGAAACATGAAAACAATAACCATTCTCTTTTGTTTGTTTTAATAAAACATTCAGCAGTTGAATTGGCATTGATTTAAACTCTTGTAGTCTCTATTCATTCTGATTATAGATAACTTATGCACGCACATACAAACAAATACACACACACACACCAACATGCAAAAACACACTCACAAACACCCCAAAATTCTAGTCTATTCTTAAAACCTATAGTAAGTCAATTATTTTGCATCTATTCATTTTCTTTAAAACATTCATTAGATTGTAAACTGCCCCTGTTCCCCAGAAGCAGTAGTTAACATTTGGAGCCGGTCCTCTCAAACGCAGACTAAATCTTTCTGATCCCCGGTCGGTGGTTCATAAAGGTTGTAAATATGTTTGTCGCCGACAATGCTGGCCGCCATTAATGCGGCCGCACATTTATTTAAGCGGTCAGCAGACCTGTTCCACTGATTCAATTACACAGCAACCCTTTTACTGGGTCTCAGCGCTAAACCAGACACAAACACACACACACACATACACACAAACAGTGTAACTTTACATAGGTTGAAAGAGCGAAAGAGAAAAACATGTGACGCGTGATAACACAAAATAATCTGACCCCCTGCTTTAGACTAATAGGCCCATTGTCACATTGTCTTGAAAATGGGAGCACCCGCGGTTTAGCGGTTGTCACCGCTCCTGCATTGCTGCATTGTCATGACTGCAGACGCTTGAGTGCCTGAAGCGGAATACATTACCAGCTGGAGCGTACAAAATATCTGCCTCGGTCCCGTGACGCGTGGCAGGGAGTGTGCTTCCTAGGGCCGTGAGCAGAGCAGGCTGAGTGAAGGGGTCAACAACAATTTTCGAGCCGCCAAAGACACGGTATAATTAAATTAGTTTGAATATGGCATTTCCGTGACGACCCAAGGCTGTTATTATCATGCCAACGGGGCCAGTCTTTTTCTGTTGGCACACTAGGAGTGGGGCTAGGTGTTTGTGTGTGTGTGTGTGGGGGGGGGGGGGGTTGTACACAGGTCAGAGGGAGTTAGTGAGACAGGGTGAGTCTCCTGGATATACATGCAGTGTCAGGGTGTGTGTTTGCGTGTGTGTGTGTTTGCTGGGGGGAGTGTATTGCTGTGCAATGTTGTGCACATCCTGCAGATCCCCTTAGAAATGAAAAGAAAACAAAAAAATAACAATGCAAGCTGTTGAGATTTTGACTATGGTTGGTCTTGTCCACACTTGTCCACACAACAGGCACTGTTCGCGTATGTGCCCGCAGGATATGTAAACTGTGTGCGTAGGCGTGTGGGATTTTGAAATGTTGTTGAGTGTATGTGGATGCATTGTGGCAGCAGGGGTGATAGCAGTCCATGAGCAAACAGTGCGTTTGTGTGTGTGTG
>JAGFZM010000524.1:101680-115801 GCA_017657215.1 Limnothrissa miodon | reverse complement strand
GCCAGCACGCCCATGAGCACCAGCACCGTCCTCCTCCGCCGCTGCAGCCGCCGCCGCAGCTGCTCGGTGGGGAAGCCCGGAACGCTCTTGAACCAGAGTTCGCGCGACACGCGCAGGTAGCACGCCGACATCACCGCCACGGGGCCCAGGAACTCGGCGGCGAACACCAGCAGGAAGTAGGAGCGGTAGAGCGCCTGGCGGTCCACCGGCCAGATCTGGGCACAGAAGATCTTGTGGCCGTGGCGATGGTTGCTGTCGCTGGCGACGGCGACGCCATCAGTGGTGGGGTGGGTGGCGCCCCCGTGAGTGGGATAGGACGTCTCAGAGGCGAAGTAGGCGGCGGGGATGGAGATGAGCACCGGCACCACCCACACACCCAGGATCAGGCAGTAGGCCGTCTGGTGCTTCATGCGTGGACGCAACGGGTGCAC
This sequence comes from Limnothrissa miodon, assembly GCA_017657215.1. Classification (NCBI taxonomy): domain Eukaryota; kingdom Metazoa; phylum Chordata; class Actinopteri; order Clupeiformes; family Clupeidae; genus Limnothrissa; species Limnothrissa miodon. The sequence goes on along the minus strand of JAGFZM010000524.1, from coordinate 115,370 downwards.
TATGGCCATGTACCTGAGAGAGAGAGAGAGAGACAGGCGGAGAGAGAGAGAAAGAAAGACAGATGGAGAGAGAGAGAGAGAGAGAGACAGGCAGAGAGAGAGATGGAGAGAGAGAGAAAGAAAGACAGATGGAGAGAGTGAGAGAGAGACACAGACAGGGAGAGTGAGAGAGAAAGGACCGGTTTAGAGTCTGGTTAAAATGTCTATGGCTTGTGGGATATAACTGGGACCTATTGCCCATATTGTGGAATTTAGCCAGGACTTCCGTTGCATTAGACCAGATAATTAAGTCAGTTTATTGTCAATTTCTCTACATATACTGGACATACAGAGGAATCGAAATTACGTTTCTAGCTATCCCACAGTGATGCAAACAGTCAGGAGAGCCAGAGGCCGCTGGCTCTACAAGCGCTGCCTTCTTACGGCATTCACCCAGGCACACACACATTCACACCACACAGTAAAAAATGGAGTGTCATTATTGCAGAGTAAACATGTTTTCCTCGGGATAGAGCAGTTATGACAAATACATACAGAGTAAAATCATCAAAATAGTAGTGTCAAAAGCGAGAGTTAAGTCCCACATGCACACATTGACAAAATCTACTCTACAGAGTGACGATTCCCAGCGAAAGTTCAAAAAATGAACTGTAGCTCAAGCAGATACGTTGGATTTCATCTCTCCCTGACCATATCGTGGTAAGTTTGTTTTAACATTTGTAGGTTTTAACCATCTAGCTAGATATTTTTCCACTTATGACCAACTTTTTGTTATACACTGACGATGATAGACGATTGTAGGCATATTAAGGCACACCCGCCCATATATGGGACGGCCCCCCCCCGCGCGCTTTTTTGTTTTTTTGATGGTTATGCTTGTGTCATTCAATGCCAGAAGGAGTAACTTCAAATCAAGCAAACTGACATGAAAGCCCAGGGTCTTGGCTTTCATTTGAAACCAATTTTATGTTTCTAGGTAAAGGGGTTTTGAAGTTATAAACTTTTGAATGTCAGTAGGCCCTTTTGTTTACAAAAAGTCTCTATGGGAATTTACATAGGGGTCCCAATCAAAACGCATAAACATATTTTTCAAAAATGTATATTCAAAAATCATATTTTTGGTCTTTTGACTTAATTTTTTTTGTGTAACAGGTTGAGAGATGGAGTTAGGACTTAGATTTTTTTTATTTGGGTGTATCATATGAATGTACCTTCATATCTTAGTTAGTTCATAGACATTTGAAATGAGCGGAAAAAAAAACCTTAGTTCCAACCTCTATAACTCTGTGTCCATATGTCACAGAAACATACATATTCCTCTAGAAAAAACTTGAGAGTGTCACCTTTCCAATGGTATGAGGCACATCCCTGAGTCTAAAACTATGTAGGAACTGTCAAGCTTTCAATTTGGGTATGCTGTTGTTTTGAAAAAAAGGAAAAATAGGAGTGTGCCTTAAGAGGTTAACGTACTAAAATGTTAGCAAGTTAGCCTGACAATGTGGTTTCTGCCCAGTGCAGAAACGTAGCATTAACGTAGCATTACCAAAAAGTTCACATGCTAGCTTGATCATTTGCAAGATGTTATGTTCTTGTGCTTAATTTGTGCCAGTCTGAAACCAGAAATAGTGTGAGGGTAATTTCAACAATTCCTAAATGGCAAAGAAAGAAGGTTATACTTTCAGATACTTTCATAAGTATTTGCACCATCTAAATTAGCCTATTGCTACCATAACTTCGTGAGTGTTTATTCGAGTCTAGATCATTATGTTTCCTAACAAGTTTGATTCTTCAGAGAATATTTTGACGGATATTAACAGTTATTCGACCTTTCTTAAATTTAACAGAAACTGCAGATCCATACATGTCTCGTTTGGTGGAGAGCAAGTACATCAAGATGCCTGAACTAACATTTGGTGATGTCTTGAGAGAAGGTCAGTCACTTAATTTGGATTGAAAGTAGCCTTATTCAAGTGGTGGCATATTGCTTATTGCTTATTATTTCTCATCAAAACATTTTGTGCATTGTTTATCTCTTACTTTAGTGAGTCTAAAATTTATCCTGAAAAAATCCTGAAGACTGATAGATGGTTGGACACCAAGGTTTATGAAAATGGTAAGTCTTTTAATGGGGAGAAGCATGTAGAGTTGCTAAATATATTGGGCATGGTGGAAAATTATGGCGTAAAGTTAACCTGATATTTATTGGCCTCTAGGCTGGGACAGTGACATGCCTACTGTCATACTGCTGCTACATCTGCTACCGCCATCTGCACAGGGACGAAAGAGGCCGGGGAATATATCAGCATCTAACGCAGTAGATCATCTCATCAAATTCCAAAAGGTACACTAGACTATTATTTGATCTATCTATTTAACTATCTATGCATGTGACATAAAATTCTTGAATCTTAAAATTGTTTAGATTTGGAGTGATCTCATGATGTGATTCTAATAAATAGTATTGTTGAATGTGTGTTGTTATAGACGGGAACAAGCGTGCAGCAGCATCTAGACATCACTCAAAGCCGTCAGCCCTATCTCTTTGCTCAGGGACCCACAAAAAGCAGCATTCACTCCTCCTTCATCGCCAATCGACAAGCACACACTTCCATGCCAAGCCACCAGCTCAGTCGGAGCCCTGGATGAACTCTTTAAGGCCCACTATGTCTTTGGTACATCTTAAAGTCCTGTCTTGAACAACTTTTTCACTTTTCAGCAAACTTTCATTTACAAAATTGACATAGAGAAAGCTAAGGAAACACTAAGAATTGAAGAGTTGCGAGTGAGAATGATGCATTAGACTCTCTTGAGATTAAACAATAAGGGGCTTTCTTTGCCACAATGACCTTTAGTGAAACAGTCTTGTAAAACACCTCAAAGTAATACATGGACTCTGCACAAGAAGGACTCTTTATCTTCAATGATGCTCACATTTTTCAATGTATTTTCTGGTTTTAGGAAGCATCTGAACAAGTGTCATGTGAAAAGTGCATTTGATGCTATTGTTGAAATAAATGGTGCTGCAGTACCTGATTGTGTGTATTGTTTTATATTATAGCATAAAGACATTACTATTTCATCATTAATATAATATAAATAAATATACACTGTATAGTGTATTTTAAGAATTCAGAGTGGAAACTACTCTAGGTAGTGAAATAATTTTACTCTTGATAGTGTAAACAGATCACAGTGTTAAATGTTTTTACACATTTCATTGTTAATTTGGACACAAAATAGAGTAAAATTAACTCTGAAAATCTTACACTGGCTATAGAGTAAATTTTACACTAATTTTGAGTGGGACCAAATATTATCTGACAGGGAGTTAAATTCAACTCCTAAAGAGTAAAATTAACGCTATGTTTTTTACTGTGCAGTGTCAGTAAAAGGTTTCCTTTTTTTCCATGCTCACTGCAAGTAACACCACTATCCCACTATCACCACCCCAAAGGACGGCGAAGAGTTCGTCAGGGCAGGCCATCTCATCCCAAGGAAAAAAAAGAAGAAGAAGAAAAACTTTCATGTTGAAGCTTATAACCCAGAGAGTATCAGTACTAGTAAGACAGGCAGGTTTTCTGTAGAAACCAGATCGGATTGAAGCTTTTCATGTTGTTTTTTTTTTTAAACCTTTAAGACAGATGGTCACAGAGTTAGCGTGCACATGTCACAGGGGTCTGCACCCAGCGATCCGCTCGTGTGTTTTACCTGCACCGAGGGTATCATGCAAGACAGTTAGAGAGAGAGGGAGACCTTGTGTATGTGTGTGTGTGTGTGAGGGAGAGAGAGAGCGAGAGAAAGAGAGAGGGAGGGAGAGAGATGAAGTGAATACGGCGAATGCGGAAGGAAGGGTGAGACGGGGTGTGCGGAGCGGAACCGAAACCTCTGACTGTTTGTCACAGTGCAGCTATTCCTGGGGAGGAAGTCTATGGGAGTCAGGAAGAGAGGAGCAACTGGCTGTTGGACAGGGAGGACAAGAAAGGGAGAGACGGGGTGAGCAGCTGGGCATTCCTGAGTGAAGTTCATTTTTAATTATTATTATTTTTGTTCTTTTTTTTTTGGAATGTCGGAATCCAGTTGACAGGGCAACGCGTACAGTATATGTAGCATGTAGTGTACTAAGGCTTTTCCCGCCACATGTTCACCATCTTGCATTTGTCACAAGTATTTTTAGGTTTGAGCGACTTAATCTGTTTCAGTAGGCAGGATGTACAGTGTATGTAGTGTGTATAGTGAGGACTGAGGCTTTTTCCCGAGGTCTCTGGGTCTGGGGTACTCGTGCACCATCTTGTATTTGTCATAAGTATTGTTTGCTGGTAAATGATTACACAGAGCCCTGCTGCAGCACTCCCCTGGACAACATATCGCTGCACTCTCGTGCATCAAACCCCTCCAGATTGAAGTCTGATTGAGTATCCCTGGTGAATTTGGATCTTTCATGGCGTTCAATCCACAACTCATTCAGGCCCTTTCAATACAAACACATTTGATAAGCAGACACTGACCAGCATGTGTTGCATTGTGTATGCCTCGGCCCCAAAGCTGGGAATGAAACATTGACCCAACTTGCACTGGAAATAAATCTTCCCTGTTTTTTTTTTACGTGTCTAGTGTGTGTATCTCTCTCTCTCTCTCCCACTCACTATCTCACACACAATCTCCCTCTCACTCATTCTCTCTCTCTTTGTCTCTCTGAGGATGCCTGTCTAGTGTATGTTCATTTTTCTCACACATACACACTCTCTCTCTTTCTCTCTCCTCCCGCTCTCTCTGTCTTAGAGAGTATCTCTAGTGTGCGTTCATTTTTCCCTCTGTCTCTCTTTCACACACAATGTCTGTATCTCCCCTCTCTCTCTCTCTGTCTAAGAATAATACCCAACTTACCAATATCTATTTGTCCTTGTGCACTAAGGATGTAGCCATCCATCACTCTGAAGCCTCTGTGCTCAGATACCCTGCCCAGTTTGGTGAGCCCAGTGGTGATAAAGCAGACATATTGCATGTGCATGTTTGTGTAGACTACCGGGGCCATAACAATGAGCCCATTGCAAGGGATAAATCATTTAACCAGGAGGCATGACCAGTGAATCTGGGGGGGGGGGGATTTACAGTGTGTGTGTGTGTGTGTGTGTGAGAGAGAGAGAGAGAGAGAGAGAGAGAAAGATGAAACCAAAAGAGGGAGGTATTTCTAAGCCTGTCATGACTTGAGCACAGAGGTCCAATAAAGCACTACAGAATCATGCATCATGCTGTCTCTCTCTGTGTGTTTGTGCGTGTGTGTGAGAGAGAGAGCAGCGCTCCTGTGACAATTGATGCCCTCGGCCATCCCTTGTGACATCTGAAGTAAAACCCTGAGCTGTGTGGAGAAGGACCTTTACTCCTGAACCCTCTTCAACACCTCAGACCCCTGCCACTGCAGCTCGCTCTCTCCCTCTCTCTCTCTCTCTCTATCAGTGAATCCTGTGGAGAAGGACCTTTGCTACTGAACCCACTTCAACACCTCCCCTGCTGCTCCAGCTCTCTCTCTCCCGCTCTCTGTCTCTCTTTCTTTTTCTTTGACCCTCTCTCTCTCTAACTCTCTCTTTCTCTCTCTCCCCCCTCTCTAGAGAAGTGCTTCTCAATTCTTTTTTTTTCTCCCCCCCCCCCCAGGATCTTTACCCCCCCCCCCACACACACACACAACTATAAACAGTATAATTTGTCTATAAAATTGTTATAAGTACACCTCTGTTAAACACTTTATCCTTATTTACAGGGAAAAAAAAAAAAAGAAAGAAATCAGATCCGCAGATCAACTATTTGAGAAGGACCACGCCACAGCCTTCTTCAGCACTTCCCACCCCTGCTGCTCCAGAAGCATTCAATTTTCTCTCCCCCCCCCCCCCCCCTCTCCTTTCTTCTGTACAGTGGCTGAGCTTCCGTTTGATTCTAGTTATGGTCCTCGAGGCAGAAGCAGAAATCGGGAGGAGACGGAATAGAAGGAGAAGCTTCTAGAAGCCCACCGGCGCTCTGACAAAACAAACACATTGGGCTCAGTCCATATCTTCCCCAAATCCCGTTCTAGTTTATACAGAAACGCTGCGGCAGCAGACACCTGAAAGACTGGGAGAAACTTGATAGCATACAAGCTTTGAAGAATAGGCACTGGGGGGTTTTGAGAGGACAAACACTTTCCTTTACTTCAGTCCTCTGGACTAAAACGAATTCAAGAGAATCCTCTGGAAAAAATTCTACTGATGTATTTTTATTTCTTTTTGTTTTGTTTTGTTTTGTAAGATTTTAATTGAAGGTGTCTACTGTACATAAGACATGATCCTGCCATAGACATGACATAATATGCATCACAAACATGAATGTGTTTTTAATGGGAAAGTAACTGAAATAATTGACCTGGAAAATTCGATTATAGGTTCTGAATGTCGATTACAAATTCTTTTCGATTAATCGCCCAGCCCTGCTGTGTTACAAGTGTCATTCTGTCTTCGTAGTGTCTGGTATCCAAACAATGACAACTTTGCATGACAGAACAATTGCCCGTAATGACAGCCACCATAAACACAACATAAACACACACTCACAAAGACTGGTCTACATTGCTGGTAATTCGTATCACACGTCAAGAAACACATTTGATGGGTGAACACACACATACACTCACTCACACACACACAGACAAACACAATCACACGTGGGCCAGCCATTGTCTAAGGACATTTCCTTAGCGTTTCCAAACCAATTACACCCTATTGTCTGAACTCCAGCCAATACATTTATGCATTTTTACATTTACATTTATGCATTTAGCAGACGCTTTTATCCAAAGCGACTTACCAAACGAGGATAACAATCGAGCTACATAGCAGAAACCTTAAGGAGCATAGTGCTAGGGGATAGTGCTTCAGTTCATTTTAGTGCTAGGATAGAAGATGTTCACTGAATAGCTGGGTCTTTAAGAGCTTTTTGAAGGCCTCCAGAGATGGTACTGTTCTGATACAATCCAATCCATTCTGATCCAATACATTCCATCCAGCTATAGGCATGCGGGAGGGTTCCGGAACATTCTCCACTCGCTGTCTGATGATACCTCCTGACACGCCCAGGAGGTACCGGACAGAGTCTACAGCACACGCGCAATGCGAGCGGGAACTGTTGACTACAAATCAGTCGTAAGCAATTATTTGTGATCACAGCACGGTAAAACATGCCTCGAGGGTCCAGAGTAGAGAGAGTTTTGTCTGCTTCTTTAAATAGACATACACACACACACACACACATCATACATACACACACACACACACACACAGGCATTTGAATTCTTTATTTAAACCCACCATCATATTTCTCACCGACAGGATTCAAAGAGGCACTCTGGCACTCATTGGTAGAAAAAATATCGCCTGTGAGACACACACACACACACACAGAGAGAGAGAGAGACAGGAAGGCATTAACATGCTGATGTGAAGTGGCCAGGACACTTTCATGTCCTGTGATGGTCCGACTCACGGCTCTCACTGCATCACAGTGGTCTCATTTGATGGTTGCTAGCTTTGGATGCCCTCTTACTACAATGCCTATTGCAATGTGCACTTCTGCAATATTGGGTGTTTCAACAATAATACTAAATTCACCTCCCAAATACACACACACACTCACACATGCACACACTCGCACACACACACACACACCGCTCCTCGGCTCACACACATTGGGAATTTGTATGTGGTTTTCCTTCAATAGCTGTTGCTAGTTAAAATTACACTACCCCCAACCCCCTCCCAACCCACCCCCACCACACAGACACTTCTTGCCCTCATCTACTCTTGTTAATTGATACCTTTACATTTTGGCTAAGGATATGAATGGCAGAATGTCAATAGAGAGACACTAACACACACACACACAATCACAGAATGGCAATAGAGAAACAATTTTCTTCTGTGAAAGACACACACACCGACGCACATAATGGCGATAGAGACACCATGTTCTCCAGCGAAAGCTCACAGACTACACTACAGGTCACACACTTTCTTGTTCAAAACTGTGTGTTTGTTGAGATATATCTTATAACTCCTGCTTGTCCATGGTCAGGTTGCAGAACTGGAGGAGGAGCTCCAAGAAAAGAGGTCCAACTTCTTGGCAATGATGGTCCAAGCATCTGGATGGACTATGGTCAGACCTTTTTAAGAATAAGTCCAGTGGCCTGAATATTGACTATCATGACGAATTGACTAATTGACTACCATGACCTAGATGAATGAGAATCTTCACAGACAACTTTTTGTCTTTGATCAGATAGGAGAGTGGAGAGAATGATAGGGAAAAAAAAAGAGAGAGAGAGAGAGAGAGGGGTTAGCTTCTGGAAATGACCTCTGCTCAGACACAAACCCGGGTCCCCGGATATATTGTACAGCGTCTCAGCCAACTGAGCCACAGCACTCCCATGAATGCGAACCTTTACACAAAACTTAGACTACCTTGACCTGGATGAAGGAGAGCTTTCACAGACGTGCCGCCTACACCCAATCCATCCCTCGTGTACATGTATACCCCACTTAGCCATGAAGCCATCCATGAGTCTGATGGCCCTTTACTGTAGCTTTTAGACACAAATGTGTTTGCACTCAACAGTGTCACAGTGAGACAGAGAGACCGAGAGATGAAGAGAGAGTGAGAAAGAGAGATGGAGAGAGAGAGAAAGAAAGAGAGAGCGCACATTCATTCGCCAGTGAGGACCTTGTCCTCCTGTGTGTCTGGACGTTCTGAACCTATAAGGACGCCTCAGGCTGCATGTACTTCAACCCTACTCTACCCACTCAGCAACTAAGAGAAAGAAAAAGGAAACAATGTAGGAGAAGACGATTCAAAGCCAAAAGAACCAAACGAGGTGTTAAGTGGGAACTCAGAGTTAGTGAAGGGAAGCCGAAAGAAGGCTTGTGTCCTTTGAAGGAGGCTATTTCTGGGTCTTGGTTTGCACATGCAAACTCAGAAACACTGAGAGAAACACAAAGATGGATGCCCTGCAAGTTGTGATCCAAGAGGCACGTAATTACAAAAATTACTTGCTGCTTGTGTGTGTGTGTGTGTGTGTCTATGTGTATACATACATAGACTGCACTAAACCTTAAGTGGAGGAAACTAATGCACCAGTGGCACTTCATAATGTCACAGCCTACCCCCACATCTTACATAGCACAACCCGACAGGCCGCTAGACCTTATGACAGGGCATCAAAGAGGTGCTGGGACTCGGAGATCCACCACCACTCTATTCAAAAAAGGTTCATGAATGGTTTAATGCTATTCATCGTATTATTTCACTGATAATACTCAATACAATAATACTCTGAGTCTGAGCCTATTATTTCAAATACTCTGGTATGACCGTTAGGTTGGCGGCAAAGATGTTATTTTTGTGGGGGTTTATGGGGTTTTGCTTTGAGCATTACATGGACACTTGCTACCACTCCAAGCATTTAAAATAGCCAATTCTGGGTACAATCGCAAACCACGAATTTAGTTGTTAATTTGCTGTCCTAGTGTTTGGCTGCCTGGGACGTTTACATAGATTAACACTGCACTGACTGAGGGCAATACTTTCATGATATGAAAATTATTACAGATAATTCGATAAAGTTTCAGTCATTTTAAGATCCAAATAAAAATTGTGTTTGAGGTAAGCATGCATAGTTAGGTCAAGAAATTCTATCATTTTGCATCTAAGTGTTCATCTAACAGTGACACCGGTGAAGGAGGACTGATCAAAGAATGACTTAAGTGTACCCCTACATCAAATCCAGTCAAACTGGCAATGCAAACCTTCTGTGATTAAAGTGCAATTAAAGTGTAACTAGAGCAATAGCTCCCTCATAACCATCTTTATTAAAGTGCTAAAATGTGCTAAAGTTTTTCATCCTGTCCTTTCTTCCATACACACACACACACACACACACATATAATTATACTATATATCCCAGACATTCATATATTGTTGACGACTCCTCCATCTGCGCTGCAAGCCAAAGACCTTCATGGTTTCATCTCACTGTGAAATGATACCCATGATTTCATCTCTCTCTCTTTTCTTTTCTGAGAAGTGATTTGTGGGTGTGAAAGGATAAACAAGCCGCGTGCCATGAAATACGAGTAACTTGGCAGATAGGCAGTCATTAGTCCTGTAGTCCTGGTGGGTTTTTTTTTTTTGTGTTTGTTTTTTTTTCCTGGGGAGGAATGCTTCTTGGTCTCTCTTCATAAAGTAACTCGTCTAGACCATGGAAGGTCTCTGAATTTGTGAGCCACTGAGGCCCTTGTGTGTGTGTGTGTTTGTCTGTGTGTGTGTGTGTCTATGTGTGTGTAATAATAAAGAGGATTTCTGAGTTCTAGATGCTTCCGTGAGTGAGAGCTATGTGCATTGGCGATGATGTAGAGGAATTGTAATATGCTATGTAGAGGAATTGCAAAATTGTAATATGCTATGCACACCCCTAGACACATTTCATAACAGCTATCTGATGTATATACTGTATGTATGTGTGTGTGTGTGTGTCTGTTTTTGTATTACATATGTTTAATAAAAAAAATCTCAATTCAAAACTAACATCTGAATCGGCTGTTGCTGAAGAATTCCCAGTTTCACGGTTTATTTATAGTGGTTCTCACTGTATATTTCACAGTACTGTATTTCCTGTGAACAGAAATGAATCCAAGGAGTTTGTTGTTTACTTTTATTTTTATCTGAAATGAATACTGAAGGTGTTACACTCTGGGTAGGACAGTGTAATCATAACACCTTTGATACCGGAAAAAAAGTCTGTCTCTGACAGAGTGTCAATTGAGACCCAGGAATCAGGAATTCAGGATCAGGATACTAGAACTGAGAACAGCAACCTATAATATTTTATTATGTGTTGATAATAAAAATCATGCATCATTGCATGTCACTGTAACCTGTCACATTATTTTGAGGACAGTCAGTTGGTTGCCACCGTTGACTGCAAAGGTTCAGGTTTGATGTTAGCAAAACAACCTCAACGCCGACACCAACTCGACAAGACAAAACAGGGCTGAATGTTCTTGAGACAAATGTTTCAAGTGCATTTGCTTCAAGGAGCCATTAGCCATTGTGGTTATTGAGTTTGTTGTTTTTTCAGCGGGGTGCCATTTGTCAAAGTAATGTTTGTAACACTTAATTAATTGATCATGCATTATCACTCTTGCTGATTTGGCTCTCTCACTTCTCTCTCTTTCTCTCCCCCTCCTCTGTGAGTGTGTGTGTGTGTGTGTCTAAAGCCTGGTCTCATTCCAACAAAAATCCAATACAAGAACTCCTCTGTGATCATAAATTGAGAATCAAGATTGACTATTATGAGACTGCACACCCTGTATTGAGCCCTTTCACTTAATCAGACCAGCAGTTTGGCATCCCTCCCTCTCTCTTTCTCTCTCTTTTTTTCTTTATACTCTTTTTTCTCTCTCTTTTTCACCCTCACTCTCACTCTTCCATCCTCCTCTATCAATTTTTCTCTCTTACCCTCTCTCTTAAGATATAGATCCCCTGCTCTTGTGCAGGGGGGAAAAAAAATTACAAGCCCATAAAAAAGTCAAGGACAAGCCTGAAAGAACAGTGCAGCTCTGCAAGGGGCACTGGGCCAGAAATGGAGACATCAAACTCCACTCCAAGTTGAAAGTCATTATCAGAGTTCACAGCCCTTGGGAGTTACCTTATGTATTGAATACACACTATTCCTCCCTCCCTCCCTCCCTCTCTCTCTCTCTCTGTTTGTCTCTCACTCTCTCCTTTCTTCCTCTGTTACTCTGAAAGGTCCTTAAAAACAACATAATATACTTGGTGACAAATCCCTTTCTGATGGATGGATGGATGGAGTAATGGATAGATAGGTGTATAGTGAACACGAGCGAATGAGAATGTAGGAGACTATTTAGACACAGTCTGTGATTCTAGGTGGTGGTGAACTCTGGCGTTTTTAAAAGAAAGTCAAACAACTCTGTTTCAGATGCATTGCTCATCTATATGAATTAATCAGAATTCGGCAAAACAAAGAGACTGCTTGTCTGAGAGTGTGCCCGTCATGTGACTTGTGTACTCATCCTGCTTGACCTGTCAGCTGCATTTGATACAGTAAACCACAGTATTCTATTATCTATACTGTCAAACATGGGCAACAAGGGTGATGCATACTGCTGGTTCAAATCCTACCTCACAGGGCGACTGTTCAAAGTATCCTGGCTAGGACACACGTCTGCGCCTTACCATCTTGCTACTGGAGTGCCCCAAGGATCTGTGTTGGGCCCCCTTCTTTTTTCCATCTATACCACTTCTTTGGGCCAAATCATTCGCCAGCACGGCTTCTCTTACCACTGCTATGCCGATGATACCCAGCTCTATCTGTCATTCTCACCCGATGACCCAACCATCCCAACGCGAATCTCAGATTGCCTCTCTGACATCTCTGCATGGATGCAAGACCATCATCTCCAGCTGAACCTCTCAAAAACCGAACTGCTGGTCCTCCCCGCTAAACCAACTATTCACCACAACATCTGCATTAACTCTGGCTCCTTGTCTCTTCCTCCCTCACGGGTAGCCAGGAACCTAGGTGTTATGATTGATGACCAGCTAACCTTCAATGACCATGTTGCCTCTGTTGCCCGGGCCTGCCGCTTTGCACTATTCAATATCAAAAAGATCAGACGATACCTAACTCAACAAGCCTCCCAATCGCTGGTTCAAACTATGGTCCTCTCACACCTTGACTACTGCAATGCCCTTCTGGCAGGACTTCCTGCCTGTGCCGTCAAGCCACTTCAGATGATCCAAAATGCTGCGGCGCGTCTCATCTTCAATCAGCCGAAGGGGACACATGTCACCCCTCTGCTAATTGAGCTCCACTGGTTGCATCTGGCGGCTCGCATCAAATTCAAATCACTGATGCTGACTTACAAAGTGCTTAGAGGATCTGCCCCTTTTTATCTAAGCGCTCTCATAAAGGCTCATGCTACCCCCCAACAACTCCGGTCCTCCAATGACTGTCGCCTGGCAGTCCCGGCACCTCGCCCAAGGCCCCATGTGTCGTCCCACGCTGGTGGAATGACCTACCAAATCAGAACAGGGCCATCTCTGGAGGCCTTCAAAAAGCTCTTAAAGACCCAGCTATTCAGAGAACACCTTCTATCCTAGCACTAAATTGAACTGAAGCACTATTCCCTAGCACTATGCTCTTTAAGGTTTCTGCTATGTAGCTTGATTGTTATCCTCTTTTTGTAAGTCGCTTTGGATAAAAGCGTCTGCTAAATGCATAAATGTAAATGTAAATGTAATCCCTTCAGACAGGTTAGGTTCTACGTGTGCTGTCAAGGGACTGTGTTAATTGGCGGGAAGCGCATATGACTCGCGTATAAGCATGAAATGTGTATCTTGTACAAGTTTGTATCCAACCGCTCTACTCATTATTCTGTGGAACCCTGAGATCTATCAGCTGTGTGCTGGGATGGAAAGCTTAAGAACTGTGAACGACTCAATAACTGTGAAGGTGAGTGAGTGTACTCTATGGGTGGGTTCAAGGAAAGGAGCTGAAAAAAAAGTTTGTCAGGTAAAGTTGTCTTAGAGAAGGATACAGGTTAAAAAATTATATACATACATATTGCACACACACACACACACACACACA